>JAUZST010046895.1:0-25557 GCA_034779995.1 Parotocinclus haroldoi | reverse complement strand
AGTAAATACGTTTTTGTAGTGTTTGTAACTGTTAAATAATCAAGCAACACGCTGAAGTAATGGAACGTTCTCTTTACTTAACACTCCATACATAACTCTCGTATCACACATGCTCCGCCTGTACCGCGGAAATTCACAATATATTTTTCCATTTTCTATTTTTTCAAAACTCGCGATGCAACAAGTTCGCGAAAGGTGAACTACAAAGTGGTGAGATAACACACACACACACACACACACACACACACATACATATATATATATAGATAGATAGATAGATAGATAGATAGATAGATAGATAGATAGATAGATAGATATATCAGGTACACTGTGCTCATCAAAGGGTGCACATGGTCTGCAACACAACTCGGATAGGCTGTAGGGTTTAAACGATGCTCAGTGGTTTGGATGAAGAATGGAAGGATGTCAGAAATCGAGATCAGAATAGCAAACTTTTTTTCAAATCTTCTTAGCTGACAGCATACCTGCCTACCTGCCTAAATTGTGTTATTTGAGTTACTGTTACCTTTCTATGAGCTCAAACTAATGTTGTCACTAGCGTGGAATTTTTACCCAGAGAACTGCCCTTCTCTCTGTTTCAGATAATTCTCTGTTAAAGCCTAGAGGTGGCGCTGTTTGTGAAAATCGCAGTTGATCAGCAGTTCCTGAAATACTCAAACCAACAACCATGCAATATTCAGATTCACCTTACTTTTACATTCTGGTGCTAAGTTTAATTCTAAATGCCTAAATGCATTCCCTGCTGCCATGTGATTGGCCGATATTTGTATTAACAAGCAGAAACACAGATGTCCTTAATGCTCCAAAAAAGTAAGGAAATGTAGGAGGGTTTTTATATTTTAGAGATGAGGCAAGACAAAGAAAGAAAGCCAGACTGTTGTTTTTTAAATCCCAGGTTGCACCCCTGCTGAGTCTCAGCGTCCTTCTTAAGTGACTGTTCCACAACCCCCCAGTATACCTGCATTCACCTCAATATGCTAATCATTTCCCCTTCTAGTACAATCCACCACTGTCCCCCGTCTATCCTTTATTTTGGGCAATTAAAATTACACAATATTATTTAAAACGTCAAATTATTCCTATAAAATACCTTTCTAACTAATTATTTGAATCAGGACGCCTTTTATTGAGGGTAAGAAGTACAGATTCATTCAAAAATCAAACATATCATCTCTAACCGCGGCAACAACAGAATCAAAACATTTTCCCAAACAAGGAACCAAAATGTACAAAATACTTTTAAAAATAAAAATAAATAAATAAATAAAAAATAAATGCACTTAAATGTTTCATAACTAGACATGGTAATATTTAATAATGCAGTAAATCCTGATCTTTAGCCCAAAATACAGTACGTATGGAAAACTTTTAGAAATATTATTTAGTGGTTTATTCATTCCTTTTAATAAACAGTTTTATTAATTATTTTGTGGGAGTAGAATGCATAATTACATATTGCTAAACATTAAAAAGTGATTAGAAAGACTTTATAAGTTAAAATAGATCAATAAATACATTCATTAAAGCAAAACGAGTGTTTTGAAAATGTGAGTAAATAGCTTTCTATTTTTGAAATGTAGTAATAAGTAAATGTAAAACGGCAAGTTACAGAAATAACACAAATTTAAGGGATATTTCATTTTGTACTTGTTCTTTTTACCAGCGACAGATTCCTGATGAAAATCTCCTGGTACTTCCACGATGCCATGTCTCTGAACAAACCAGCCTAAACTGAAATGAACTCTAATGAATCTTACAGTCCAGCTCGTCTACTTCATTCACAAGGTGCAGGACTTCTTTTAGTTTCTAGAATTAAATTAAATGTAACAGCAGGGGGAAAAGTTTTCTCATACCTGGCACCCCAGATATAGAATAAACTACCCACTTTAGTTTAAGATTCAGACACTCTGAAAAAAAAACATTCTTATTTACGCAGGGTTTTGGTTAGATTTAGACTGGGATGCATGGCTTGGATTGGCACTTGACTCTTGGATGTGTTACCTTCTGATTCATCCCCTTCTAGCTACTCTGCTATAGTTAGTGCTGCCGGAGTTTCAACCTGCACCTGGTATTAGTGATTGTTAATAGACTCTTCTAACCCATAAGTAACTACATTTTCTCTTTTCTTTCTGAGTTGATGTTCCAGCACTTAAATGTTCCTCCAACTCAACATCATTCTACTGGTCTTCTTCAACCGAAACCAGTCCCACCATGCCGACAGTAACTACCTCCATCATTTGCTTATTAGGAGACGATGTGCCTCCAAGGACCTCCCACAGAGGACTAATTATCTCAAAATTTTTACACTATTTAATTTCAATTTTATAATTTACTTATTTGTACTTTTAGCATAAACTTAACTATTTCAGTTAACATCTAGGCCACTCAAGGAGGTCAGGTCTAATTTTGAGTCTTGGTCTCCGAAGGTTTCTTCCTTCTATATTCAGGGAGTTTTTCCTTTCCACTGTCCCCCTGGTCTTGCACAAATCGGGACTGGCCTTTTAAGATAATGTAATATTGTAAAGCTGCTTTAACACAATGTTCCATAGTAAAAAGCGCTATATAAATACATTTAGACTGGACTTGTCTTAAATGTTATAAATGTTACAGAGCTTCCACCAGATTTAAAAGCACTTTATCTAAAACCATCCTTCTTTTATGCCAAACCCACACGGAGTGTTCTGTCTTTGCCAAGGCTGACCACAGAAACCAGTTCCAAGAATGCGTTCAAGTATTTTTTGACAGTGTTTCCTAAAATATAATCATATTCGAGATGTTGGTTTTTGGGATACAGACACATTCAAGAATGATTAAAAACAAAATTCTGAACCAAGACTGAAAGAATATAAAGTGATTATTCAATGGCAATTTACAAAATCAGATTCAGTCGCTAAAAAAATAACAGTAAAAAACAGAGAGAACCAGAATATTTTCACTGGTATGCTGATTATGGAAGACTGTGATAGTTCCTAGACTGGTTTTTGATTTTTTTTATTGTGCTTGGGACTGATATATATATTCTCAACTGCTCGTTAATGCAAATATATAATCAACCAATCACAAGGAAGCAACTCGGCACTTTTTCATGTAGACATAATCAAGAGCTGCTGAATCAAACTGAGCATCAAAATGGGGAAGAAAGGTGATTTAAGTGTCTTTGAACGTGACACAGCTGTTGGAGTATTTTCGGATATGCTGATCTATTGGGATTTTTACACACAGCACCACTTCTAGGCTTTAACAGAGAATGATCCGTATAATCAAAGAGAGAATATCCAGAGGGGGCAGTTCTCTGGGTGAAAATGCCATGTTGATGCCAGATTCATTTGAGCTCACAGAAAGGTAGCAGTAACTAAAATAACTACTCATTACCCCATAATCAAACCTTTGAAGCAGATGGGCTACAGCAGCAGAAACACATAGGGAGCCCCTCCTGTCAGACTAACAGACAAAGGGTTGCCGAGTCTGATTTTGATTTCTGCTGGTCAGGTCAGAATTTGGCGTAAACAAAATGAAAACATGGATCCAAAGCATTTTTTAAACCCCACAGCCTATCTGACTATTGTTTCTGACCATGTGTAGCCCTTCATGAGCACAGTGTAACATCTTCTGCTGGACAATAAGAGCAGGATAGCAAAAGCAATGTCAACAGTTTCTGTGGCTGGATGTCACTATATAACCAGAGAGTCTGGTCACAACACAAGACTGGAGTCTCAGCCTGTCTGATTAAATATTAATGATATCTTTTACTAAGTACTGAGGACGGAGCAAGTCATCACATGTGTACTTCTAACTCGTATAATACTGATGGAATTGAACATATAAATAAATGATTAGCAGGCAGGTGTAGACTATAAATGTTGCACCATATAATCACAAAACATCTACAGCATAAAATACCCAAATGAAATTCTAGCTCTTATAGAAACAGATGAAGGGCTATTGTCAGTAAAGCAGAATTGCTAAAGGAAGAGTAAGAATTGCACGGCTGGTTACATTTGCTCTAGTGGAATTTTACCGGGTTAATGCAAGCAATCAGAGCTTTTGGATGGGATTCAGGAGTCAAATGGACTTTGACCTTGGTAGTTCATTTATAGACTGATTAGAGATACGGGTAACTTTTGGGTTTAAGAGTTTGGATCCAGTCACAGCTTAGTAACGGCACACGTGCAATCTTCCACCTAATTATATTGATTACATCGTTTGGGGGTAAAAAGCAAAATGATCACACGTGGTAAAATCGTCTACAAGCAAGGAGCAAATCTTACAGACTTAACAATGTGCTGATAGTTAAGAGCAGCAGCACTTCCCACTGCTTTATAAGATTGTGTAAGGTGTAAATCTCTCAAGATAAATGATCAATCTTATCAAACACCCAAGCAATATTATTATTCGAAATAAAAAGTCCCGACAAAACAGTAAGTAATGAGTAGCTGATTACCTGATAGCACAAAATAACAAACATGCATTAACAAACCTTAAACTAAATTGCACACTTCATTAAGCTTTGATATGCTATTTATTACCAACTGTGTTTATTCTGCACATATACAGTTAAATAATGTTGTATTACTACAGCTAATTAATGCACATCTTTTCGATCTTTTGGTTTGTTTGTTTTTTGGGGGGTAAAGGGCAACTTTCCTTATGAGGACCAGCAAAAAAGTTCAAAGAAACAGATCTTTCTATCCATGTGAGAACAGTTGGGCCTCAAAATGATATATAAACCTGACCCACACAGTGTTGGTAAGCATAATTTCATGGGGACTGTCAATTGCATAATGATGCAATAATGCTTATTACACATTACAGACTTAAGACCAGTACACTCTGACACCGTATTTAAAAAAAATAATAATTAAAAAAAACTTGTGGAGAGGGATCATTGACTTTTTGGTTATAGGAAACCCTGTGATTGGAAAGACACTGAGCTTTCATGCTGAATAAAATATACCCAGGGATAAGCAATAAATGAAAACGAAAATAAAATGTAAACCTTAAAAAATATGCTTTCAGTAGGTTTAACATTGAAATGTTTACCAGAGCCAAATATCCATAAAAAAGACTTTTTATGTTAGTTTTAGTGATGCTGGGAATCAGATATAGGGTGCATGAGCATCCTTAAATAGAGGGTGGTTATGCTTATGTTTGGCTCTTTTTTCAAAGTATATTAGAGAGCAGTGAGCAGAGTACCACCCCGTAACCACCAACACAAGTGAGGTTTGAGGTGCAGTGACAAGGCTATCAGCCTCTCCTCAAGCTTACCACGTCAGGGTTTCAATCTAGTAAAGTGGGATAGTATAAAAGCTTAAACTTTTAAGAGTTCAAGCTCAAAAGATCAAACAGTGTACAAGTAGATGTTTTAAACCTTTCTTTTCCCCCGGTCAGGATCTGCACTAAATCCCTGAGAGCACAGGGCACAGTTTGAAAGGTGGGGTGCAAGTCCATTACAGCTCTGGGACACTTTCTAACATTTCCATTTCCACAACACTTTCTGCATTTCCTGTCAGGGTCAGGGGGTCTGGAGACTACACCAAAGAACACAAGGTGAAGTCATAAGTGTGCCCCTGATGGGACGTCAGACATGCTGGGCTCCAGTCCTCCATACACTTTGGTATATATGCCAAATGAAGCCAGACCTGGATGGAAGTCAGAACTGAATGGAAGGTTTAGAACCTGCATTAACAATGTCTTATTGGTTGTGCAATTTTAAATACTTACAACAATACACACTTTACAGACACACTGCGTTCATCCACTGCAGCCTACACATACTGTACTAAGACATGGCGCCTGACTTAGTCTTTCTTTACATTGTGGCGTCCTCTAGTGGATATAGCAGGTAATTCACACAAGGACACAAGGACTGAGCATTTGTTACATATCATACTCTACAAAATATATTTCTATGAGAAATATCACTTCAATTGATTGCTTAAATACTAATCTTTTTTTATTGTATAAAACAGTAAGAACCATAACTAATCTGAGCATGCACTCTGGATACGGTATGTAATTCGAATGCCTCATAGCCTAAATATTTCATTTAAACACTAGTTATCAGTTATATCTGAGATTTGCGGGCTTACACCGTACAAGGTGTAATACAAAATACAACACAACCGTGGTTTGTGGATCTTGCTCAAGGGTCCAAGAGTGCGCACCCTGGCACTGCCAAACTGCTCCTCCACATACCTGTGCACAAACCCTCATTGTTTAGTACATATAATATTTTAGTGTCAGTACGCTAACATTTTAATTTAGAATTTAATTAAGTGACTACGAAATAGCTTATCACTGATGTACAGAAAGTGGTCCATAATATACTGCTCACAAAAAAACAGGGGCTAATTCCAAATGGAATATCCCCTAATGTCTGTGAGCAGTCTATCTCTAACTGCATCACGGATGAGGTCTCTTTCAGTTCCCTGCTTTCCTTAAGCGTCTTTATTAAAAAGGCTAAAAATAACATGACAGGAAAATCAACCACCACAAATCCTTTTGAGAAGGGGAAAGTCGTTTACTCCCATCTAGTGTCGTCTTCATGAACCACACGCAGTGAGTGCTGAAAGTGGAGCGAACGTTTACTGCTCACAAAGATTAGAAGATATTTAATTTTGACATCTCTCCTAATTTCTGTAAGCAGTATAGATGGATACGCAGCAAAAGGAGGGCCTAGAACAGGAAACACAGGACATGGCAGTGCATCACAGATTAAGGTGCAATTTTCATTAGCCGCTCTACTGCCACGTTTTTAGGTAGGAGGTAAGAAAAAACCGGGCAGCACGGTGACTCAGTTGCACCACTGCCTCACAACAAAAAGGTCCGGTTTCAATCCCAGGGTGGAGCGGCTTGGTTCTTCTCCGTGTCTGCGTGGGTTTACTCCGGTTTCCTCCCACAGTCCAAAGACATGCATGTTAGGTTAGTTGATGTCTCTAAATTGTCATTGACTTGTGTATGCAAAACACCCCAGCCGTGTAACTGGAAACAGCTGCCTGGTCCCAAGCCCGGATAAATAGGAAGAAGTGGAGAAAGCAATGGCAAAACTACTCCACTATCCTGCCGAAACACTTCGGTAATAATAATAATAGTCGGCTGCGACTGTACGGTTAATCCATCAAGAGGAGACCAGAGTGTATCGAAGCGGGATTTTGGAGCTGTGTGGCACTGACCATATGCAAACCTTTGATGAGAGTAAACACGCATGCATCAGGATACACATAAAATCCTAGCTTGGCTGGCCTAAGAACAATCTTAACGCCTTGATTGTGTTTTTGAATATTCAATCTGTGCACTTAAAGCTAAGTTCACTAAAGTAATTAGCCTAGCATGTGGTCCCGGGACTGTCGTTTCCATTTAAATATGCTGAAGTGCAAAATAAAAGAGGTGTAAAGAGCCGTAGGCTTGGTAGGCCTTTCGATGCTTTTGTAATGTAAAGGTTTGAAGTAGTCGCATCCAATGACACAAAGAAAGCCATCTCAGTCTCAGTAACTGCTACCCATTTCAACAGGGAATACTCTCAAAGACTGAATGCAAACCTGTGGATTATGGTACATAAGCACTTCACATAAGCTCTAGATATGTATACTGCTCACAAAAAACTAGGGGAAATACTTCAAAATGAAATGTTCCATAATTAAATATCCCCTACTTTTTGTGTGCAGTGCAGTAGTACCTAGTAGGGGGTCATTTATTTATCGCAGGATGTACATAAATGTACATAAACACTGGTACTTTAGAACTAGAATATTAAAAGTGAGATGAGACTGAGGTAGAAGGGAATATACTGGAGGTAATTCAAGTACAGGGATGAACAGGGATAAAGCAGCAATATGGGACATACTGCTGATATGGGACAATAAATACTGATAATCATTCCATCTATTTTTTGTATCCCTTTGGGATCTAAATAAACAGAAATTATAACCCTGAATAGCTATATTTAGCGGGTTCACTTAGGCTGTAATTGTTTTATTCTGTGATCACTGGAAAACAAACTGGAAAATATCACTGGATCTAGAAGGTCATTAGTAGTTAACCCCTTCAGAACCATTACAACCAGTCAAATTGTACAAAAAACATCCACATTTCAATCATATTTACAACCTCTTACTCAGCATCTGACCAAAATACTTGTAACAAAATTGATAGAAATCTTACAGCAATAATGAAGTTCCACTAGTGAAGGACAGAGTTGGAGTTTTAAAAGTGGCATATTCTAAAAACTGTTAGATTGCATTTATACAAAAATGCACATTATAGAGATCAAATGTATATATGAATTAGCTGTGTAAGAAATACCTTGCCTTCAAAGTATTAGATGAGACACATGAAAGCTCTGATTATAACGTTAAATTGGTGTATTAGTATTACTTTGTTAAATAAATAATATAAACTTGTTTTCTTTGCTCTAAGAACACTGCATCTTCTTTTAATTTAAATTGTAATTTACAGTAAATAAATGCTGAAATAAACATTGCTGACTGTAACGATTATGATCTGGAATTTGTAAAAGTAAAAGTATCTGATCAATTTACAGCTGTCTCTGTTTGTTTCCTGAGCTGTAATGGACAAAATATGTTTTAAAAAGGGGTTTCCATTTAGCTCGGTTTGAGTATCCATATTACAGCTATTGCACTCAGAATAGAAGCTAAAACCGTTTGTCATTGGCGCCATGTTTGTTTTTCGATGTCGCGCCAGTTCTCATCTGAAAGATGAAGATCGTGCTATTATTAGCATTTTATAATCAGATACACAATATAAGCCGGTAAGTCCTCGTTCGTGTCGAATAAGAAGCGCTAAAGCTATTATTACACGTTTTGCACGGATTAATGTTCCTGTCGCGTCTGCGTAACAAAGACGCCATGACAGTAAAGAAAGAGAGAAGACACAAAATGGCGGAGCGACACGAGCAGTGCTGGGGACGGCATGAAGAAACCTGAGCCGACAATGGCGGGTGAAAAAGAAAACGCGGCAACAGGATCGGCTCTGGATTGTGGATTTTATATCCAAACATGAACGTTATGAGATGTAAGTCGATCAAATCGTGTCAAAAAAGACTCAAAAAGCTACATCAATGAACTGAAACAAGTGAATTAAACTGTTTATTAACCATAGTAGGCGGAAAAAGTGGACAAAATGACTGTAAACACTGTGTGCTTCTATAATCAGGGGTGATACAAGTTCTTCTTACTGTACTTAAGCATTTTAGGTATTTGTACTTTACTTGATTATTTATCCAGCTTACTCCTTTTTCTTACAGAATCATCTGTACTTCATCTGTAAGCTTTAGGCCTGTTGGGATTTAAACATCCCAAAACAAAGTTGTCATTTTTGCAAATTTCCTTGTGGGGACCAGCGTGTATGTGTCAAGTTTAACATATCATTTGATGGACCTAATGACGATACAAGAACAGAAGGCTGACATTCCTTGTGAGGTCATTTGGTTATATTAGAAAGACATTTCTTATGTTACATATTACATTACATTTATTTGGCCATCTATTGTCTCTAAAGTGTCTAAGTGCGATTAAACATATAAGTGTTTGTGTGTGTAAGAATGTGCCCTACGGTGAATTGGTGCCCTGTCTAGGTTAGGGCCTGGCTCCCCACAACCCTGACCTGGGTTTACCATATATGAATATGATTGAATGAATGAGTAATTAAGTTTCTTCATGGGCAGGGTTAAGTGTCGTAAAAATGAAAACCCTGTTGGAAAATAAAACACAGACTTGCTGGTTTCTGGTGAGTGAGTACTGGATTTTTCTGGGACTCCAACATAAATGTATTCAAAGCACAACGAATGCTGGTCAGCACCTTGTTTTTGGTCTACTCTGTTTTTTCTTCAGCTTCAAGTGAAACTATTTTATTGCTTTAATTAATTCAGCCACCTGGCATTGGCTGCCACAATGCTGTAGTTGTGTTTCTCTTATATTTTTGTCTTATTCTGGGATTTCCTCCGCTCACTTTAAATTGGAACAGGATCAGACAGAAACCAGCTTGGACCAGCAGCCCGCTAATGCTGGTGTGTGCACAGCTCTACCTTTAGTACAAGCAGTATAACGCAGTAAATAAAGCATACAGTAATTATTGGGTTTACTTAACACAATGATAAATAGTTAACTGTAGCATGATTACACAATTACAAGCATGTACTGGAATGTAATCACTTGAAGAGGTGTACATTAGGGGACTGATTGTATAAGAAGTGCATTTGTATATTTATTTCAGTTCACACACTAGATTAAAAACAGATTGTGGGATTAATGTGAGCTGGTGTGCAAAATTAAAACAACATAAAGTGCCAGGCAAGGTTGTGCAAACTGGCCTGCTATATACAATGTGTAACGTTTTTTTCAGGGCCTGACACAACATGCCCTTGCATACAGGAGCTGTGTACACAAGGCCACATGTTGCACAAGCAAAGAACAGAGCAGAGCAGAACACTGGTTTAATACTCGGCGTGGTTCACGTTGTGTAAGGAAACAAACTTAAAATAATAAATAAATAAAATCACCTTTCTGTTAAATGAACACATTCAGAAAGACCTCAGTTAAAAGTGCAGGACTGCCAAAATGTAGGAGGGGAGCAAACTATAAAAAGACAGGTAGTCATAGGTAAACAATAACTTGTGCACATCATTGTTCTCAAGCCACACCCAAATAAGCTGTTGCAATAGTCTCGGTTGGTTATTAAACAAGACAAACATAATAGTGGCAGCACTGTAACCCTGTAATACATAAACTATGCAGACAAAAGTTTGTGGAAACCCATTTTAATGATTAAGCTCTGCTGTTTCAGTTTCAGCAACTCTCTTTTGTAACGTTCGTAATCTAAGGCATACCTTTCTGGATTTGCTGTAGACAAACTTTTAAAAGATTGGGTTATCCTGATTTATCACATTTATTGTTGTTCCCACAACAAGTCAGTTCATCAACATTCTGCCAACCTGTCTTTAAACAACTGTGGAAAACTCCATACTAATACCCATGTGTTGGGTGTACACAAACTTTTGGCTATGTAGTCTATACAGAACTCTGTTGAAAGTCTCTGAAAAGTAAAGATGTGTGCAATTTAGACAGGATATCACTCTAACAAGATAACATCACTCCAAAAGCATACAGTATGTGCGTAAATGTATGGAGGTGACATGCCTAGGCCAAATGGTCATGCAGGATATAATTATTGTAAGTGCAAAAGGCATAAATGCCAGCAGCACAATTAATCTGTAAATCATTCATGGAATTAATTGCTCCAAAATATAATTGGGTGCAAAAAGTTGTTTGCAATAAATTATCATGTGCCATCTTTTCACAAGTACAAAGTTCATCCATTAAGTTTACAACTGGTCATCTTTTAATCCCATTCCACATTCTCTGTTCTTCATTAAATCATTTTTATGACATCATCACCAGGCATACATGCCCTGCATGTGTTTTGGAAATCACAGAAATAGATATCTTAAAATAGCAGCACTAAAAATTACAGTCTCAGTTATCGTTAGTGAAACCTTATCTATAAAGGGTCAATTATAAGTACAACAATTAACAAACATAAATCGTTCAGTTAATTAGGAAATGTCTTAATAACAAAAAAGAGAGACTAACTTGCTCCCTTCACCTCCCCCATGCCTACACATCCTATACCATAAATGGATTACAAGGGGGGATAATGAAAGAAGTAGGTGGACCAAAGCACAAAGATAAAGGCAGAGGGGTGGACCCAGCATTGTGGGAGGGCTGAGATCTTAAACCATGGCCTGCATTTACTTTTGAAACACGTATGGCCACTGATATGTTCAAAGCCAGTGTGCTGGGACCATAAATTCCAAAAGCATTATAAGGAACATTTTACTAAACTATCATCTGTGCTTTCTGATATTTATTCAAACATCCTGTAGAAACCAGTTATTTTTTTTAGTTCAGCCTGGAACACTCATTCAGTACTACTCTTTTGATAAGAGAACCGCATGTAATAGAGTTGAAAATCAGCTTATTCTAATGCAAACATTCCCTGTTTACATATTGCACATCTTGCTAATGTCCTGAAGCACTATAGCCCATCCAAAGCGCATGTTTGGGGCAAAGGTAGGACTACAGCTCATCAGAAGATAGATGTATGCAAAACTAGAGGGTTTTTTGTTTTACAATTTTACATAGTAAAATTTCCTAACATAAGCAACAATAATACTAATACTTAAATCAAGTGAAAACCCATTATTTTATATCTTAAATTTGGATGGAAGAGACAGAGTAAATTGACTGGTGACTTTTTGTGCTCAATAAATATCCCTTCTGAGTGGTAATTCTTCTAAATAAGCTAAATAAACCTACATTTGCCTTATCAGAGAGAAAAAAGATGTACTGCTTTAATAGTTCCCCCCCAAAAAAAAACATCACTATTTTATCCACAATTCAAAGTTATTTTAAGTTCCACATCCTTGGAAGTGGCTTAAGTACACAAGAGAAAAAAGAGGGAAAAGTCTTTACGGCTGGACCTTTCCTGTGGGTCCACCCAAAAACACCCTTCCCCCTTTGATTGTAACTCAATGCCTCAGGGAGCATGCAGGCCGGCTCTAGGAGGGCTCTGCTGGTCGGCTCATTAAATATGCATCGTAATTAAGTGGGAGGAAGATGACATTAGCACAGTGCAACGAGCAGCTGAATAGTAGAACAAATGGTTAAAAGTTCAATGTAAATTAATTTTAAAACATCAAAAAAAATAAACAATTTCTGATATAATGTATGAAGTCAAATGTTATACAACAGCCAGAGTTAATGAGTTAAATGTCTAACGAAGAGATCATCGAGACAACTGACAGGGAGGAGGAGGCGGGGGGTGTGATCAGGAAATGAGTCGGTGTGAAGAGAATCCTTCGTGTTGGTTCAAAACCTTCTCTGCCCTCTGAGGGAGGTCCCAGAGTGCAACTGGCTAATCTGTAGACCCTAGAGACTCCAGTGTTCACCATCTGTACCAGAGTCATTAGTGGGAGTGAACCTGATAAACAGGGCAGGATTCAGAACAGAAGAAAAGGCAAGACGCCAATGAAGGAGTCCGATGATGAATTAAACTTCTTATGTTTCTCAGATCTAACATAGCCACAATGAAATAGTAGTTATATAATTACACATTTATATAGGTTATGTGATTAACCAGTAGACCGTATGGTATATAATATTCATATTTTACACTACAGAGCATAGGCATAGCCAAAGCATTGACTGAAGATCACAGACACACACATTGGCATATGGCTGCAGGGTATGCCAAGTTGAATAATTTACCATAACATATAATGAGTAATAAACTAATTTGGCCCACAGCAACACCAGATCCTGTGTCCTGGAAGGATGGCATTTAAAGAAGTTGCTAAGAATGTTACCTGCTTGAGTACAATGTGCCAACTGTAGAGTTTGGTGGAGGAGAGAGCTCAAGTGAAGGGACATCTTAATGATTCAGCATCACCAAGACATTTCGGATAACTTTGTGCTTTCAGCTTTGTGGTACAGATCGGGGAAGGCCTTTTCTGTTCTATGCTTTGGTCTGAACGTGACAGGGTCGCACAGAGCCCTGACCTCGACTCCATCAAACACCTTTGGGATGGACTAGAATGGAGATTGTGAGCCAAAACCTCTTGGAAGAACAAACATACACAAGAAATGATGAAAAAAATTAAGAGAGATGAAAAGAAAGAAAAAAAGAAAGTTACGAAAGAAAGAAAGAAAGTAAAAAAGAAAGAAAGAAAGAAAAAGAATGAAAGCAAGAGGAAGAGAAATAAAGAAAATACAGCAGAGAGAGAGACAGTAAGTAATAAATAAATAAAGAAGTAAATAACAAATGAAGGAAGACAAAAAGAAAGGACAGATAAAAAGATAAAGATAACAAGAAAGTAAGCAATAAAGTAAGAAGAAAAGAATTAAGAAACGAAAGAAAGTAAGAGAAAGAAGGACACAGGCAGGAGGCAGTCTGTAGAGAAAGTAAGTTATAAATAAAGATCAAAAGAAAAAAAGAAGGATAAGTAATAAATAAAGGAATACAGGAACAAATGGCTACTTTAACAAGTATATAACTATAAGTAAATAAAGGAAAGAACATTTTGGGGAAAAGAACAAAAAAATGTAAAGAAGAAAGCACAAACGGTGATTGTGATCCACGGTCAGTGTCTGGTCTCACAAATACTCGTTTGTGAATCCACACAGACACAGTCCAAAATCTTGTAAAACGGCTTCACAGCACAGCGGAAGTTGTTATATCTGCAAAGGGGGACCGGTTCTCTAATAATGCCTGTGGATTTAGAATGGGAGACTGTAAAAGCTCCTGTAAGTCTAACGTATAGGTGTCCAAACACTTTTGTCCATGTGTATTCTAACCAAGCAACTTCTGTTGCTTTGAGAGGTCACATGCCCAGAGGCTGATGTGCAGACGGCTGGCCAGGACAGGGCCTGTTTCCTCTCAATCACAACAGGAAACACTGACTGCCTCCCTGCACAAATAAGATAACCCCCAAAAACCCTCTTTTCATAGCGTGAAAGAGTCATAAATCCAGACTGCACGTGTCTTTGGGACGAGCAGAAATATAGTGCTCACAGAAGTTACTTCAATATGGAATAGCCCCTAATTTTTGTAATCACTATATTTTTATCATTCAGGGATACTAGTCCGTCATAATGGATGTCATTTAAAAAAATATATATTATTACCCTTTGGGAATGGTGTCAAAAATGATTGATGATTCTAAAATAAGAAACATTGTAATCATAAATTGACAATCTGTTTTCCTGTGATGGTATCTGCTAATCTCAGATATGAGCCCAGATGTCATCATACAGTGACAGCAAACAATATTAAGTACCCTCTCAGAACAACCAATGTGCTATTCATAGCTCAGAACCATGGGGTTTGACAAAGGCATGACCATGATTTTCCTGCTTTGACTCATAAAACCTGAACCTGTTCCAGACACATGGCAACCCTTTTCACAAAGCCAGCATAAGGATAGTGTTCATATTTCATATCTAGGTGTGAACCACAGACTCAAGTTTATACACTAGCAACATTCCAGTTACATTCCTGTTCCTCCAGCTGCAAACAAAGGCATGAGTGTGCCCAGAGGCAGCAGGAAGCAGTGAGAGAAAGCTGAGTGCCTGGCCGAGACAATAACATCACCATACGTTCCCATGAAACAGCCTTTTAGGCGGCCCGAGTTCTGAATAAAGCTCACTTCCAGAAACAGCATGTCACTCGATTGTAAGTGTACACAAAATAGATGCTAAGAAGACTAAAAACGGAGGTGTGACCATCAGTTTGCCCACATAAAGTGCACATGATCAGCAAAAGGGTGAGACAAATAGGGGAAGAAAACGACGTTAAACAATCTAGGCCAGGCTGCCCAAATCCCCTTTGCCTATGTAATGAGAGTGCCATAAAAAAGAAGCAGGTTAATTAAATCCATTCCGACTGCGTGATGCACCAGTTTATCAATCCATCTCTAGGGGAAGAACCTCAACCTGGAAAAGCTAGTGAGACACGCAGCTTTAGCCCCTATCACAATTAGAAACGACAACATTAAATATACTGCTCGCAGAATTTTCATTTTGGAACAGTCCCTCATTTCTCTAAGCAGTGCACAATGCCAAATAATACAGGGTGAGTGCTGTATCATGGACTTCAAAGGCACCCAAATCCATTGTTGAGGTTTCTTGGACTATGGCGTTTCTTCCGATGATCCTATGTTCCTTGACGTCCGCAGTCCCGGTTTCTCTGAATTCGGTTATGAGTGATGTAACAGTGGTGTGTGAAATTGTGATCTTTCTGGGTGTCGGTTGTTGAAGTCTGTTGCTATGATACGGCAGCGCAGTTCCCCGGACATCAGAATAATCAATTCTTCAGCTACTTGTGATGAGCCACAAAAGTTTGTGTTCATAACTTTTGAACCACAAGAAGAATTCTAGTCTTTTTTGATATGCTACATCCAGTATGGCAGCCGTGTTCTGGACGTAGCCTGCAAGTCAGGCCCCCTAACTCATTACTTACTGGGGTATTCAGATGTAATTTTATCATTTGTTTCAATAATAAAAGAGTGTCCTGTGACTTTTCACACACCATGTGATTGGTCATTGAACCAGTGTGCCTAATAAAGTGGCCGACGAGTGTGTACTAATTAAAAAAATTCTCCTGAGTGCATTAAAGCACGACAAATTATCTGCTCGTGTCTTGTATTATGAAATTATGATTACAATCGTCATTTTGTACTTGTTAAATCCCCAATCTCGGGGTTGCAGCAGTCAGAATGCCGGTCCATCAGAAGGTTGAAGGTCGTTGTTGCGGCACCGGGAGATGATCCACTCACTAATATCCCTTCAGTCAGACATGGCCAAACTACATGAAATGGACTATGTGATTTAATTACAAAACGTGGCTTTATAAACAGAGCTGTCATTTGTTTATTGAATAAATGGTCTCATGAAAAATCAAATCAAAATCAAAACGGACAAAGAATAATACGAACAGAAAGACGTAAATCTGCGTTGTGACAATAGCGTAGCTCAGGACAAATTATCCGAGGCACCGAGGAATCACACAAGCGATCGTGCTAACGATTTGAGTAACGATTAATCACATTTCAGTCGTTCTCTGATCAAACATGACTGTTTAATTTATTATAGTAAGCTATTTGTTAATCGCAAAGAAAACAAACAGCGAATTATGACAGACATTATGCAGCACCGGCTGCCTGACATTGAAGAGATGTAGGTCACACACTAGCAGCGCCATTACTGTTAGCGGACTCCGCGTCCTCTACAACAAAAAAATAATGTTGTTTAAAAACAGAATTAGAAAACAGCGCTTTGTGATACTGTAACTCCACATTTATCCCAATCTCACTCGCAGACAGAAGCGCAGCGTTTAAAACCTGTACAAAGTGACGGAGCTAAGCAGGACTGGGCTGTGCTCCAATACTCACACCCTAACGAGGATTCTTAGCTAGTGAGCACTGTGTCAAATCGGGATGATAAAATGAACCTTATAGCTAAAGACAATTTACATTAAATAACGAGAATATCAGATATGATTTTATCCATGTTAAAGGTGGAGTGTATAACCCAAAATTTGTGGACACCCCCAAAACATAGTATTAGTTCTGAGTTCGTGCTTTCCACTAGATTGTATAACATGAAGAATGCCCAAATAAAGAAAACTTTTCTGAATCTTTCTCAGTATCATTTTGTTAAGTTATGTACATCCTGAATAGGTACATAGAAAGTTAACTGAGAGCACACTTCACACTTATCTAGTTTCAAAGAAGTAAACTAATAGCACATAATAACTAAACATCTTATTTGTAGCCCACTTTACCTTTACTGTTTGCCTAGGGAGATTTCATGTGGGTTTACATAGACCATATGACACCATACACACATTTCTTATGCCATTAACAACTAGCTATAAAGTACAGTTTTGTGTACACGCCTGAATGATGAGCAGTGGAACAGTGCTCACCATAATAACCATTAAAATAACCATTAATCAGGCCACGGAAATAAAACAACAGACATTGTTTAGAGAAGCAGGACCAGACTAAGGATGCCTATCCTCGAATTATTTAGGGACAGGCAAATGTGCTCTCTCAATGAACCACCAGACCTCCATGATAAAAGTCCAGTACAGGATAGTTAATTAGATAATAATATATCTTTTGATTAGTTTTTGTCTGAAGGAAAAAGATCCTCAATCAAGGGATATTTTTAACAAAACCACATTAGACATTGTACCATAATACATGGGGGGCAATAATAGTTTTTAAGTTGTTCTGACTGTCTAGGCTCCTTTAACTAGCAATCCACAAGTTTACAGTATATAATTCACAGTACTGTGCAAAAGTCTTAGGAACCATTACATTTGGTTTTTTTAACAAGGCTATAATGACCATAACACAATGTTGCTGATTAGACTCAAAATTGATCACATTAAATGCTTATGACAGTAAACTTCAGAAGCTGTTTTTTTTTTATTACTGGCTTGAAAATGGCCATATATACAGTTGTAAGCACTCTTTTGAAAAGGTCCAATCAACTGGAACTGTGACAAACTTGGCTGGAGAAGAACCCAAGTTTAGTTAAAAAATACACAGTTAAATAGACAATTAGTAGCATTCTAACATTTTGAGGTCACAAAGTCCCAAAAACTACCATCAGATGCCAACTTCCATGGCCAATGTCTGTCCCGGGTCTAAAACCTGTGGGGGAGCTAAAGGATTGAGGGATCGGGGACTGCTGAGGAAGATTTAACTAAACCTTAGAAGTTCTTATTGGAGAAGAATAAGGTTGGTAATGGGAGTTTATACAAATAATACACAAGGGACATTAATTGCAGTTGGGACTGTATTCACTTCACATGTGCTGAATGTGCTTTACACTGTTGGATCTCGGTTATAAAGTGATCTGAGAACGTTTGAGAACTTTAGATCTGTTTTGTGGTTAGGGTACTAACACAGTGCTGCCTCGTAAAACAAACCCATAAAGCCCTCCATCACTGGGCCATCCTGTCTCAGGCCCATATGGCTTTGGCCTGGATTCAAAAAATGCTCTTGGTTCCTATAGGCTGAGAACCATTAAGGGGCGTGGTCGAGATGACCAACCCTTCCTCAGCCTGCTCCGCCTAATCCTTTCCCTCGAAATTAATATTAACGAGGCACCCAGCCCCCGCCCGAGCAGGGCAGTGCAGAATTTTTTAATAGCCATGTTTTTTTATAGAAGACAGAGGACATTTTTTTTCACTGCACACAAACACACACACACGCGCACTCTACTAAATAACACGTCATGCAGCAGCTTAGTTTAACATGTTACATCGGTAGCACGGAGCTCTGGTTGTATATTTGGATGTATACTATTTAGATTAGAATGTCTGTTCTAATCTCTCGCGCTCTCTCTTTTACACACGCGCGCACGCGCACACACACGGAACGGATCCCCTGCAAAGCTCTACGTTGCCGCTTAGCGCCATCTACTGGAAAAAATATGATTTGTAATAGACGTACTGCACAGGATTAATGACGCAGGGGCCGGATTCACTAAAGATTTATTTAAAAAAAACTCGAAGGTTCTTAGGACAAACTATAAGATCTAAATAATAATATTCAAAGAAAAAAAAAGTTAAAAGAAAAGCTCGAAACAAACAAGTCTTCACAGTTTTCTTAAGTAGGCTACGTTGTATTTGAGGCCTTACGACGGAAGACATTTTGAATTTGGATTTACAGTTGAATAACACTAAATTGTGAAATAGAGGTGACAGTGAAAGCAAATTGTGTCCCATCGACTAACATGTTTAAAGTGTCGACGCTTACCTTGTGGCCTCTTACAGCCTAGGACGAGTGAGAGATTCTCGTAAGAAAAAGAAAACACAACGCACTATTTTCAAGAACTACTCTCTCTTGGGGAAAAGATTACCCCTAAGAAGTTATTTGATGCAATAACATCTTCATAATTATCTTAAGAACACCCATCTGCGGAAAATAAAGACACCTTTGTGGACTCCTGTCTCAGATCAGCAGGTGAAGGTTATTAAGTACTCGGGAACAGAACTTCCAAACTTCGGCTTAATAGCATTGGGATAAAAGTATCCTCTTAGATAAAATAATGTCTTATTAATTGTGTGTTATTTTGAAAATAAGAATGATTTGTAAGTCTTTATAGGAACACTAAGTGCTATACCTGAAAGCAATTTTCCATTAAGGGTATTTAAGCAACACGTAACGATCGTTAAGGGATTAACTCAAGGGAACGTTTAAGGGTTTTCAACGATTTCCCTTCAGAAAGCCCTTAGGTAACACTTGGGGCATTTTTTATGCAACACACCTTTAGGAGACATTTCTCGGCAATCTTAAGGGAAAAATTCACTTTGTTTAAGCAATGTCCACAAAGCTGAACCCTCTCATTTGAGCTCTGCCTCTGGTGAAGAGATGTCTTTCAGAAATGGCATTTTTTTCCCCAGACATGTTGCCGAGCTCCTTACTGTTAGGACAGAATTGGAAGGTACAA
Organism: Parotocinclus haroldoi; assembly: GCA_034779995.1. NCBI lineage: Eukaryota > Metazoa > Chordata > Actinopteri > Siluriformes > Loricariidae > Parotocinclus > Parotocinclus haroldoi. The sequence goes on along the minus strand of JAUZST010046895.1, from coordinate 5,497 downwards.
GTAGGTTCAAGTAACAAGTAACCGAACAAGTAACCGAACAAGTAAGAGGAAAACTATACATTGACTCATGTGCAGGATTGTAATTGTCACTGATTATAGCGGGATAGGTCACTGAGTCATAGGCAGGATTAAATTCTTTTAATGACACCAAAACTCAATGTTAGTGTGAAAAACTCAAACATCCAATACCAGCGCTTTAGTCCTTACAGCTTGCAGGGCAGAGGAACCTGTCAGTCCATGAGTGCAGGATCAGAGCGCTAAAATAGTAAGTAAACAGCTGAGTCGCCTTTGTTTATGTAACTATTTAGAACACTGTTCATATGCAATAGGTATACTATAACATTAAGAGGGGTGTTTAAAGCCTGCACTCAGAGACTCAGGGGGGTCCAGCTTAACTGACTGACGTCAAACAGGGCACAGGCGACCTACACGGAATGTGTATAATCCTCTGGGACAGAGCTTCTCACTTCCCTAAAGACAAACTGCAACAGAGGAGAAAAAAAAAACCAAGTGTGAATATCGAGAAATGGAACAGCTCCATAACCCAGGCCACAACGCAGCTCAACAGCGTTTTTATAGAAAGATCCGACCGATAATGAGAGAATGTACTACATAAAATAGAATATATTATAAATCGAATACAAAACGAACAAGAGAACATATAAAGAACATTGGAAATTAATGAATACATTCAAATAAGAATCTACATAACTGAATGGAATAAATTATATATTTCATGTAACAAAAACAATAGGTCTTAAATAAAATAAAATAGTAAATAAGTAAAACAAGTTAATACCTAAGTATAAATAATAAAATAACTGAAAATATATAAATATATATAAAATTGGTCAAACAAATGGATTAAAAGAACTTAAATTAAAATAGAGAAGTAAATATAGCAAATAAAACAGAATAATACATTAAATAAGTAAAACTATACTTAGAAGCTAATAAATTAAAAATAATAAAACAGAGATTCGAATATACAAAACATAACAGAAAAATAAGGAATTCAACAAATAAAAAATAGAATGAAAGAATAGAATATAAAGAGTAAATTTGAACTAAAAGACTATAAATAAATTCAATAAATCAAATAGTAAGTAAAATTAGAGCAAATAAAAGTTATAAAACTAATTTAATAAAAACACAATTTAATGAATTGAATATATAAAATAGTAAATGAGTAAAGCAAAAGTTAATAAAAAAAATATACAAAAAAGCTATATATAATTGACTGTAAAAATTGTAAATAAAATATATTAATTATATAAATAATATACAATATCTTATATAAAATAATAATATAATAAATATATTTAAAATGTTATATATAATGTAATAAATGAAAGACTATAAAAAGTATATTAAAGTAGTAAAGAAACAATATAGTATGGTTATAGTATGGTTAATAAATATAACAAAACAAAATTTAATGCAGCTAATTAATAATGGTAAATTGAATTTCTAACAGCATAATAGAACATAAAATATAAAGAATACAACAAACAAATATAGAATCTACTGAAAAAATAGCAAATTTAAAAAGTCAACTATAAAAGGAGAAAATGGAATTCAGTTAATTGGGAGAATGGAATTAATTTAATTATAAATAAAACAAAAAATATGAATTTAATAAAAAACAGTAATGAAGAAAAACAAGCGTAATAAATACATTTAAACATTTTAAAATGTTGTTATTTAATTTAATAAATAACATCAAATTAGTCAAACAAATTTCAAAAGACAGTCTGATAAATTTAATATAGTATAGAAAACCATTATAGAAAACTGTTTTTTAAAGGTAAATATAATAAGTAAAATACAGATTGTAATATATAAAATAAAGAATATGACAAAGAATATAATAAATTAGAGAAAAATATGCACTGATTCCAATGAATGAAAGATTCTAATGAATGAAAGATTTTCATGTAGGCAGTCTGAACTGCCTTTAAAACGGCATTTACATTTGAAAACTTTAATGTCAAGATGCAGCGTGATTGGCCTATCACATACAGGTGTGGCTAATAAAGTGGCCTATGGGGATGCCATGTCAGTGTATAAAAGTTATGAAACGATAAATAAGGCCCTGTGAAAGGCTCGAGAAGCTCTTACTTGTTGAAAGAGTTGTCCTGCAGGTTTAGTACGAGGCTGTCTGCATTCAGGTACACTTTATTCTGGGATGCCGCCACCTGCGGGACACACAAGTCAACAATTGAGGCCTCAAGCTGCCGCTCAGGATTAGACCTGCAAATTTGGAGGTGCGTTTGACCCGCCTTACCGTTTTGGCAATGTTCTGGGCAGCCCGGATGCGTCTCAGTTTGAGGTAACCAGGATTCTTGGTCACGGCTTGGCCCAGCTGCGGCAGGAAGACACGATTAGATTATTAGATCAGATTCCCTGCTTTTCCTTTATTTAATAATAATAATACTTTTATTATTAATAAGAACTTAATAATAATTGATACAGAAAATAAGGTGGTTGCATTTTTAAAGTGTTTAAATTCAGCCTTTCTTCTACTACTTGTTTTTTTCAAAAGGGGTCATTACAAATGATCAGTATCTACTGAACTAATAAAAAAAATACATCGTGATACATTTTTCAGCCATGTATTGGGCAGCCCTACTGGCGAACACGCCAACTCTGCACTTGTACAGCTGTAATGTAAGGTTCTGTAATGAAGAGGTGAGACTGGATTTTACCATTTTAGCAGCCTGAGCTTCTCCCTCAGCCTGGATGATCTTCTGCTTTTGGTCCTGCTTGGCCTTCTCCACGTAGAACTGAGCTCTCTGGGCCTCCTGCTGGGCTGAAGGGTAAGAAAAGCGATTACTGCAGAGCTTATTCATACAAATCAAGTTGCAATCGATTCCTTGCGTGCAGTGAACGATGAGTATTGCGGTCCTTACCGACTTGCTTGGCCTCGACAGCCGCTGTGTACTCCTTGCTGAAGCTGAGCTCTGTGATGGCCACGTCATCCAAAATGATGTTAAAATCTTTTGCTCTCTCGATCAGCTCCCTTCTGATCAGCAGTGACACCTACAGGATGATGGCAGAAGTGAGGCTCCAGGTCCAGAACGATACACGGCGACCGAACGGTCTGTGCTTCCTGGGTACCTGAGCTCGCTGTGTGATGAGCTGTGAAGCGTTAAACTTGGCGACGACACTCTTCAGCACCTCGTTGACGATGGAGGGCAGGACGCGCTCGTCGTAGTCCTGGCCCAGCTGCTGGTAAAGGACGGGCAGGTTGGAGGCCAAAGGTCGAGACAGAACGCGCAGACCGATGTTCACCATCTGAAGATCTGAATTACATCAGAGATTGAATCCCAGTTCACATTTGCTTCTGCAAACTTTTTTACTCAGCCAAAAGTATGAGGACACCTCTGCACACGGCCAAAGGTTATTTGGACACGCCCCAGCACACGGCCAGAAGTATTGGGACACCTCCACATGTGGCCAAAAGTATTGGGACACGCCCTCACATGTGGCCAAAAGTACGCCCCCACGCAGCATCATGGCAATCACTGAACACCATAGCAACTGCCTATCACCCGCCTATCAACCCCATAGCCACTGCCTAGCAACCACTAGGGATATCATAGTAACCCCATAGCAACCACATAGTAAGACATCAGCAACCACCTGGCAAGACTAATAGCAACTGCCTAGCAACCACCTAGAAGCATCACAGTAACCATATGAGACACACATACAGAGTGAGTCATCCCCACACGAGTTCAGAAGTATTGAGACAATTACCATTTGCCACATTTTAAGCAAGGGTGTAGTTTCTTCAGGAAATGCAAATCTAGTTATTCTTAAAACTTGCTCCTTCAGTGCACATACATATGGAGAACCTCCATATCCACAAACCAATAAATCAGCCAGCCCAGTCTTTTCCTGTGTCCTGTCTAGGCCATAAAGCAGAAAGATTTGGCTTGGCTTCCTACGTCACAAACCGACCCGTTATCATGACCGCACGTACCATTTGATTAACTCCACAAACCAGCTACCTGTACCTGAACTACTGATCTCCTAACTAGCCTCCCTTTCATGAGACACAGTCGGCGCCACCGCCCCTGAACACCTGTGACCTTGGTTATTACCCTAGAACCAATTATCCAGAGAGTTTAATAGTATTGTCTATGATAGTTATTAAGATATATGAATGATAATTACCTTTGCTTCCAGTGAGGGACGAGATCTTCCTCGGTCTAGCTCGGATGTCATAGATGATAGGATACTGAAACCATGGTACCCTGTTAATAAATCACACCAATAACAAAGCTTGTAAAGATCTATCAGTGGAAGATTTTATCTCCCGTTTCTTACGTTCTTTAGCATGCTGAATCCAAATCACCAGTTATTAGGTATACTATATAGGTCATTAGAAACAATATTCAGCTCAAACGCAGTTCTTTTCATCATTTGTGAAATGCAATAGCTTCTACAGTGAACCAAATTTCCTGCTCCTTCAAATGAAAAGTTGAAAGCTGCCATATTTGAACCATAACAACATCATGACTACTATTGATGTTTACAGTGTAACAATCCTGATCATAGCTATTCCAGAGCATCCCATAAATCAACTCATGTTTATAGTTCTAATTCTAGCTGCTTATTTGGGTTTGCTCACATTATCATTAAATCTCATATATTCCTACAACTTGGTTTCGTTCAGGAAACTAAATCCGAATTCTAGACCATAGTCAGATCTAAGAAATCTTTCATATCCATATTTTTAGTCTGCCTGTTGCTTGTTCTATGTGCTCTACAAAAAATAGCTGTACTGCCTGGCAACCGAGCTCTGATTGGTCAGCTGGCTTTTACGCGCTTTAAAAAGAGAACATGCGTATTTCAATGTCTCATATTACACCGAGTCCGAAACCGAAGGATGTGACGCTGCATAATCTTTTTAAATCAGAGCCTGTTCTAATTTCTGCATTATAATCAGGTTGACCAATTAGAGCTCAGTTTCTGGGCAGAACAGCTCAGCCTGATAGAGCCAATAGGACAAGGAATAGGCTAATTCTAAAAACATAGATATTAAAGATTTCTTCGATCAGATTCGGTTTCCTCAGTCTGCACAAACATGGAGGGCAGACTCGCCAGGTCTTATTATTCTATGCAACTTATATTTTTATAAATTCACTTACATATATTGGTTGTTGCAAGTTTTTGGGGATTGTTTCTAAACTGTAGTTGCTTGTTTGGGCTTGTTCCCTGAACTCCTCTCTGTCTGTCTGTCTGCATGTCCCTCTCACAAATATTACTACAAGTTGGTTGTATTCAAACCATGAAAGTCCAAATGCTCCTTAATTTTAACTAACTGATCATGGCCAGTCATTCACTTTGCAGTAAAGCATATTTTAAGTTCATTTGCTTCTTTGGGTTTTTTAAGACTTTCCCCTTTTTAAGGCTTCCCCAAGGGATCTGGCAACTGAGGGACTAAATGCAGAAACGGTGAAATGGCTTCCAAAACCACTTAGAGACA
>JAUZST010046894.1:0-52454 GCA_034779995.1 Parotocinclus haroldoi | reverse complement strand
CCTGCTAATCCCAACGTATATATATATATAAAATGTTCATGTCGTACAGTAGGCAGTGCTGGTGCAGCACAAGCATCTCACATACACACATGCTAAGAACCTGAGCAGTAGCAGCATCTGGGCGCTATGGGCAAGTTTGACTCTTCTACAGTTTGACGAGGCTTGATCAGTCTTTTTTCGAAGGGTAGCAGCCAAGAAAGCACTTTGGCGGAAAGGCCAAGATACGCTGAAGCTCCCAAAGACTATAATGGAGATCGGTGGAGTGATGACCGTGGCTAAAACAAATCTAGTGGTAGCCTAAAACATTTGCACAGTACTGCATGTCTGATAATGTCCTTGGCTCACTAACTAAACTCCTAGTCTGTGTACACTGACAATCTAACTATCAACCCTTTAGCACCTAACTAACCGTTTTCTTTTTTGTTCTGTTTTTTTAACTTTAGGTTCATTACGTTACACGTTACAATTTGGTGCTCAGCTGTAGTAAGGTCCTGATTGTGACCGTCTTTGCACGCGGGGGCACAGTTTCACCCAGGGGTTGTTCTAATCCCTCGGCACACAACACTAATCTAATTGTCACCATTTTCAGTGGAGCGCTGAGCCTGCTTGACCCTTGTCTCTAAAGGTCATGTCTGTTTCCTGCTTGTGTCAGGTCATCTGTGGTTAAAGAGGGATCTCATTCTTTTCGCTTGTGACCATGAGGGGATCAGAAGCCCCCACTACAAGCAGCCTACATTCTTAACTACTGCGTAATACAAATTCTGAACTGCAACACTGATATGATCTTGTTGCCTGTAGCTATAGATCAAATTGTTTAGTTTGGCAACAATGTCCTTTGCTATGTCACATTTTCAATGAACTGCTTCATTTAGAACCTTTTTACTAGCAGTGACTGGAGCTGATTGGATGATATTTATAATGAAACAAACTGTAGACATGAGGACACAGCAATGGTGTCATTCAGACAACTCTTTAACTGTTATGTTCCACTGACAGGTGCTTTAGTTGTTGCATAGCGACAGCTGTAATGACGCAAGTGGCAGTGCAGCCTCTGGTGCGAAGCGTTTTATTAAACACCAAGCTTTGTCAAGCGCATACGGCATCAGCATGAGCAGACTGAATGCTGAGCAATGTTGCGCACACGCACAGTCACACACTCAGGCCCACTTTTTAGAGACACCAATTAACCTAACATGCATGTCCTTGGACTGTGGGAGGAAACTGAAGTACCCCGAGAAAGCCCACGCAGACACGGGGAGGGCATGCCGACTCCGCACAGAAAGGGCCCAGGCCCCTCCACCCTGGGATTGAACCCGGGACCTTCTTGCTCTAAAAACGAGCCGATTAATAAATTAGGCAGCATATATTTTGAAGTATGCTAACATTTTCATCAAAGGGAGTCATTAAGAGGTTAACCAAAGGGATCACTGAATCTATTGGCATGGATGGCTGCCCAGCTAATTATGGATCTGCCACTGTGCTTGGGAGTTGGCAGCAGACATTGTGGGCTGAAGTCAATATTTGATTTCATAGAGTTCCCTAACTGCTAACCCTAACCCTAAACCCTAACCCCAAACCCTAACCCTAACCCCAAACCCTAACCCCAAACCCTAACCCCAAACCCTAACCCCAAACCCTAACCCCAAACCCTAACCCTAAACCAAAACCCTAAACCCTGATGCCTAACCCAACCCCTAACCTTAACCCCAAACCCTAACCCCTGAATCCTAACCCCTAAACCCTACCCCCTAACCCCCAACCCCTAACCTCTAAATCTTAACCCTAAACCCTAACCCCTAAATCCTAACCCCTAACCCTAAATCCTAACCCCTAACCCCTAAACCCTAACCCCTAAATCCTAACCCCTAACCCTAAATCCTAACCCCTAACCCCTAAATCCTAACCCCTAACCTCTAACCCCTAACCCCTAATCCCTAAGCCCTAATCCTAACATTTATTTGTTTAAATAGACTTAAAATCATTACGAGTTGTTAAACATCTGCATTACAGTGACCAAAATGGACACCGACCAGAGTGTAAACCCTGTAGGATTTTATTTTAAACACTAATATTAGTTACTATTAAAACACGCTATGGCAACATTTAGTGCTGTACTATACTGTACAATACAGACACTCTTTGTTGAAAGTAGAATTAGAGTTATACAGCCAATTGTTCATTCTCTCTTTCTGTCAGGAGGTGTCGCAAAGGTTCGTTCAACCTAGTTTTCTGTCATTCAGTTGTGAATCGCGTATTTATCGAAGATAGGCTTTTTATTTCCAACTTTGATTCTTAAGACCTCGTTTGTTAACGTGAACGGACGTTAATCGGGTTTGTTTTTGAGCAATAATGCGCACCTCTATTAAAGCAACAAGTTTCCACCTGAACAGATCTGCCCGTTTTGACTGTATATCAATATTGTTTTAATCTTACACTATAGACCCCATGGAACCCGTTTCTGAATGTTATTTCACGTATTATCTCTTAATACGCAGCAACCCTGATCAGAACGGCGTGGCCACTGAGTAATGAATGTATGAATACTAAGGCTCTAACCTTACTCTGTGTAACCAGTCCTTACTATCGACGTCCCCGTGGATCATCTTACGGCGGCACTGCGGTCCCTCTCACACTTTTGTTTCTCTTTTTTCCCATGGAGGCATTCACCTTTCTCTTTGATCTGCGTGAGGGACTCAGGGGGAGTCGGAAAGGGGAAGGACATCGAGCTGGACCAGCTGTGGTTATCGTGACGTCGGCAGGGAAAAGCTCTAAAAGTTCTGGGAACTGCAGTATATTTAAGAGCCAGAGTTGCTTCGTGTCATTTAATAGATCACTGCGCTCATTAAGCAGGCCTATGCGGTAAACTTATTGTTGAGTTTGAAACATTAATATGACATAAATAATGAATAAGCTTTTAACTGCTGTAAAGGGACATTCAATTTGACAGCATTTACCAAAGAGCCTTGGCCCTGTGCAGTTCTTTTGAAGCGGCCTAACAATGGGGGAAGAGAAAGGAGGGTGAAAGAGGCACCGGCATTCTCACCACTGCTGTCAGGAGTAAGGGCTAAGACATTATTAGAACAGAGGATAGCTCTAATGACAGATCGACTTTATAATGCTCCTTTATTGTGACCTCACAAAGTACCTCTTTCTTTCTGCCTCTGTTTGGTTCACACACTCCCCTCTGTTTCCTCACTAATGGGCACACACACACACACACACACACACACACACACAGAGGTCTGTCTTTCTGCCATTGTACGGACTTCCCATTGAAACATTTATAATGATACGCCCACACCTTAACGTTGCAAAGTGGATTTTTCAAAGAAAGGTGCAGTTCCCGAAAACAAACTGCATTCCTTATGGGGGTAAAACATATCAGACGTTTCGATCTTTACGGGGACTCATGATTATACATCTCAGAAGCCACAGGACACAGGGTGAGTCGAAAGACACAGGACACATGCCGCACAAAGGCTGCCAAAACCATTGTTAAGGTTTTTTTTGGATGGCAGCCGCCTTCGAACGGCCACCATGCGATTTGTCGGCCGCAGTCCGCGCATCTCGGGATTTGGCTACGAGGGATACAACAGTGCTGTGTGTCTGCAACTACGATCCGAAACATCCCTTTCATCTTCAGTTACCTGTAAGGAATTGTTTGGGTTTTTTTATATATATTTTTTTCTGGGTTGAACTTTTGAACCGCAAATATTCTGAGGCAGTTCCGGTCTTCTTCCGTATGCTACATGACCACCTTCCCGTTCGGAAAACATGTCCTTGATGCAACATGCCGCCTTTTTTCTGTTCTCGACGAGGCCTAAAAGACACCCCCCCCCCCCCTCACTTATTACTTTACGGGGCAATCAGACGTGCCACTTTCCCGTTTGTGGCTTTTGACTCACCCTGTATATGAATTTCACAATCCCAAAGTGCACAGGTTGCATAAATGTGATGGTGATGCTCTTGAGCGCCATAAAATAAGAATAACAGAGAGAGATAGAGAGAGAGAGAGAGAAAGAGAGAGAGAGAGAGAGAGAGAGATCAATTTGTATTACCTCAGCATTCCAAAAAAATGAACATGAAATAAAGAGCAATACAATTACAAACCCAATGGATTCAACCCTCTAGGCAAAAGGTTTCACACACCTTCAAGCACCACTGACAAGAGGTGTTGGGTAAGAAAATAAGTATCCTACAGTATTTCAGTGCTTTCAAATGATGTGTCCAGAACAGTCCCATGAAATTCGCATGTTCAGTTCTCGCTAGTGGCTCTGGTCTATGAAGACTTCATGACGGCTCGCCACTCGTTATTTTTCAGGCTGAAATCCTGAGCCCTGAAGGGCACTTGAATTAAATCTAAGTGTGCATCCTAAACAAGCCCATGCAAAAGTCTGATCAATAAAGTCACATGGGGTTCACGGTGCTCAGCTCTGACACGCTATCCATTACCTTGCTGTTTTTAGCTCTGCAGAAGGAACAGAGAGTTAAACGAATAAATACTCCCAGCTAATGGCACATTTCCATATTGATTAGGTCGTGCGGTGCTGCTGCAATCAATAAGGGCCACCAATGAAGCAGGCAGGGCTTCTAATCTGCAGTGACCTGCATCCAGAAAGGGCACAGGGACTTTGAGAGACAGGCTCGTATTTGTAATTTTACTGAAACGAAAATGAAAAATCGCCGCCGGTACAGTTCTCGCAAGTTACAGTTGGCTGTAGCGAATGTAAATGTTATATTACGGGACCTCTGTTGAAGAGTCGTGACAAAAATTAACGGACAACATATAGATTGGCCCACTTTAGCCGTCTACAGTAGGGTATAGTACAGTTATTTCTCTATGTTTAGGCTGTGAACCACTGGTGCCATTCAAGGGAGTAAGAGAGCACAGTACGATAAATCAGGATTTTATGGAAATTGAGAATGAATTCATGAAACCTGATCATGCGTGACCGTTGCTCCTCACCAAATCATTTTTCTTCTCCATTATCTCGGAAATGAAATGATGAATGGAATGAATCGACTCCCCCTTGCTTCTCATGGCCCTCTCTTATTAACACTACAGCTCCATTTTCACCTGCCCTCCCTTGCCATGACTCAATTCAGACTTCAGCTTTTGGTGTTCCTCACGCAGCACATTCACAGTGTGAGCAGAGGTGCAATAGTCAACCCCTGCTGTCTGATTGTACCTCGTTGGTTGGGACAGCCTAGATTCAGACAGTAGGAGCATTTTCTAAGACCTCCCATTAGAAATGTTTGACCTCATTTCATTTCAGCATCTTCCAAAAACACCCTCACATCCTTTCACTGAGATCGGCATAATACTGGACTCCCTGAGTCTCTTATATTGGTTTTACAAATGTTTATTGTGTGTATGCACCAAAAAAAAGCACTTTGCTGTCTCACAGCGGTTATGTTTACAACCCAATAATCCATTAATTATCGCATTAATAGCTCATTGCGGATAAAGAGCTTTCATGTATAGAGTAACTGCCAGAGTGGAAAGCAGATGATCAATCCATCTACCTACACTGCGTTTGTTATTTGTCATTAAACGTCAAATTCATATTGTCATTTGCGGAATGGATTCTCTGTTGGCATCCACTGGCAACAATTGTGTCTGATCCAATCATGCCAGCTCAACACACCCTTACACACCACCACCACGTGTTCATGCAGGGATGGGAATAATCCACCTCCAACATAGTATCTGGTCTGTGGTGGTCCTGTGGGTGTCCCCACTATTAGAAAACAGAGTAAAGGGACCTAACAAATTATGAAGGGGAACGGATGGATTCGAGCCTGTGAATGAATAACTGTACGTTTCGAATAAACTTGCAAAATTTCTAAAACAAAAAAAAAAACGCCCTAGTCTGCACAATAAAAACACCCCAAATGCATTACTAACAAGATAATGATGCCACGCCTAATTTACGGCCACCACAGTGTGTGGGAAGAAGGGAGAAATCGAAACCACGGCCAATTTTCGAGTTCAGCTGCACTTTGATTGTTTTGTGTCCTGTAGGAATGGACCAATCCCGTATTTTTGTTGCTGATACTGTCTATGTACTAGCTATTCTTGCTAGCAAGCAGATTTTAAAATCGAGCCAGCACATTTTTCTCAGTGAAAATCCATCTGCTCTTTCCTGAAATTAGTTTATATTACAAAAATGGTACAAGTGGTGCACCTTCACTGGAGGTCCAGTCATGTGAGCTAGGAAGCAGTATAGCAGTTTGGACTTTCGCATGCAGTGTATATGCCACTAATTTCTCGTTCACTTACTTTCCATTCTTGCTTACTGATGAAGGGTCAGTGCTAATCCCAAGGGAACGATGCAGAACCATTCCTAGAGAGGGTGCCAGTCCATTGCAAGGCCCATGCTAAAATGGAATGGGTTTTGGAGAAGCTGCAGACCACAGAGCCATCTTGTCCCAGTTCTCTCTGTTAATTAAGCGGAATTGAACCAGAAACTGTACTTTTTTTTCCCTAGACTATATTTTTGTGACTAGCAAAAGAATGCTTAACTGTTACGCCAAAGCGCTGTTTGTGTCAAACACTGCTGAGTTGGTATTTCGTTGTGCTTGTTCAAGGCCAGAAACTTGTAACTAACGCTGTAACTACTGCTTTCTTAGAGCTGTGGTGGACCATGGTTTGGTCCAATGTTGGGTCATTCAGAAAGATCTATAACTAAAAACTTGTTTGGACTGTACACGGTACGACTAAATGTTTCACTGGTTATATCATCGGTTCATCGGTTATACATCATTTAAGCTCACATCCAGAGCGACTTACGACTGAGCAGAGCAGCTCAAGGTTAAAATGATTTCTCACAGGCTTCGAATGACAAAGTAAAACTGAAAGCCAAGCTATCACCTGTTGATCTTCTGGCTATTAGACTATTTACCAATAGAGCAACTAAAAGATTATACAAAGCGAGACGTACACACTCTGAAGGTTGTAGCGAATGAGAATTCCCTTTTTCGGTGTGACACTAGCTCCCTCTAGAGGGCTGATCACGCTCGTGTCGGTTACGTCATATCTCTTGGCTCATCCTGCAGATTTGTTTTGAAGAAGTAACTTCCACTTAATCCACATGGGGTCGCGAGGCAGCCGGTGATCACCCGAAAACTAGACGGGGCGCCAAACTATAGTAGGGCACACACACACTAAGGGCCTCTTTAGAGACACCAATTAACCTAACACGCATGTCTTTGGACTGTGGGAGTTAACCCGAGTACCCAGAGTAAAACCTATGCAGAGATGTCGCGGGGAGGACATGCAGACTCCACCCATAAAAGGCCCAGACCGCTCCACCATGGGATTGAACCTGGGACCTTCTTGCTGTGCCGCCCCACCGAGCCCCCGTGCCGCCCGACACTGAGAACAACGTCCAGAAGAGACATAGCTGCAATTTAATTTCAGTAAATCACTTCGAGCAGCTGAACCAAAAGTCCTGATCTGCAGCGTTGGTGAAACGGAAACAGTCGCCACTAGGGGGAGCCAAAGATCTACCAAAAAGAATAGTTTATCCAAGGTAACGCTCGAGTCGAATGATTGACTCTAAAGTCACCTCCCTAACACCTGGGATGAGCACGGGGACGGTGTTGGCATGTTGGTTCGTATCTGAACTGCTCAGAGGTCGCTGCGAGTTCAAATCTTGCTCCTACCAAATAGGCACCGTTTGTCGTGCATAAAATATGCCAGCCATTATCTCCCCATCCATCAAAACCCCTAATTAATTCTCAGGTGCAGCAATCAGGCACAGAGCCAGTACAGTATTTAAAATGAACCTTACACTATCTGGATGAGGACATACCAGACGCACCTGCATTGTTGGTACAGTCGCCGCGACTTCAATTAGCATGCACAGTTAATCATTGTGCATCTTCCCTATTGTTAATTGTGCTCACGAGCAATGTGTGGTCAGTGGGGGTAATATGGTTCGTCCACAGATGGATGGTAGACTTTGTAAACTGTGCATAGTAACATACTGGCTACAACCCGCAATTGTATGAACACACAGTTCATGTGTTTGGAATTGTATACCTAATCAAATGTGGAACCAACAGACAGGGTGTGTGATTACACTTTATTCAAGTTAGTGCCCGTGCTAGTGGCTAATTTGGGAGATGAAACCTCTTTATAGGCTCTGTGTGTGTGTGTGTGCGCGGCACCTGATGGAGGCTAAACACAATTAAGTAGTGAAAGCGTTATTGGGTGTAAAACAAGCCAGCACTCATCGGAAGCAAGAGAGAACTTGGGGAATTAGTTTCAGGTTAAAGCTAGGTATGGCATCCATGAGCTACTGTAATATCATGCCAAAGCAGCATGGAGCGACACGTGTGAGCGTACGTTGTACGGCTGTGCTTGAGGACCACACATCCTTACAGTGCAGGTCGTCACTTCTTTGATTGCTTTGATTGAAATGCCAACACAGCCAAATATTTGCTTTCGGTAACTGAGGTTAAGGTTCAGTTTAGGGGTCGGGGTAGCATTTATGAGCTACGGTAATCCTTCATTGCGGTCAGTGGAAAGTCCTCACAAGGGAGGCAATTCGACGTCGGAAAGCTCTGACATGTCTACACTGTGGCGACACCTTTGGTTTTTTTCCTCACCCGTTTCTTTTGAAGAACCAAATGAGTCAAAAGATTTGCTTCAGGTTACTGAGGACACGTTTAGGGGGCCTAATTAGCCACGCTATTCATTATGTCCGTAGATGGTCCCCGCAATGGTACAGTAGAGAGACAAACTGTGTGTGCTGTGCAGCCACAGACACTCGGCCACGCGGCACAGTATCGTCATTCCTTTGTAACATACACAATGAAAGGCAGACGTGTGAGGAAGCCTGGGATCGTTCTTCTAACAACATTATTCAGGAGCCTTGTAAGTCTTTTGACTTTTGGCAGGAACTCTGGAGACTGTAACGTGTGCGCACATTCGAAGTGAGCCAGCAACAGAATTATTCTCTGCGAAAATACGGGAGATAAGGTACAAACAATTCAATAGTTTTATCCCATATGAGCACCCCGGGGGAGCTCGAACCACAAGGCTGTTAGGCAAATAATTGATTATGCAGCCTATCAAACAGTAAATCAGGCTTCACGTGTTTTCATGACTCTGTTATTAACAAAGTGAAACTGAAATGCCCACACACCCCTGACTTTTAGCAGACGCCCTTATCCAGAGCGACTTACAACTTATACAGTCTTACAATCCAAACAATGGTGGATTAAGGGTCTTACATAAGGCCAACTGTGACATCTTGGGAGAGGTCGGAATTGAACCTTGGACCATCAGGTCCAGAGTCCAGTACCTTGAAGGCTACTGTAAGTCCAGGACATATATATATATATATATATATATATGCACATAGCAGTTTCTGCAAGGAGACAGAGCCTGCTACAGTGGCGGCTACTACGTTAAAACTGATAAACGGTAGTGTCAGAGGGCCTGGCTGCCATTTTGGGTGGGGACTGTAACACGTAGATTGAGTGGTGGGTTTACGGAAAAGCCCACTGTTTATTTATGCACTATTTATTGCTTAAATAATAAATGTAACAGGACCCACTTGGGCAGCAAAACTCACCTCTCAGTCACACGTTCAAATAGTTTTGCTCACGAGAAAAATGGGTGGGTTCAGACCAAAGGTGCTACCATGGAGCTGAAGTGTGTGTCAGATCCAGATGTAAATACCTGCTAATAAAAGCTTAAATGCTGGTATTTTGTCTCCTCTTTTAATGTTAAACCCAAATGTTTTCAGTCTACGGCAAAAAATAAAAGGATTGGCCGTTCTTCACCCTGGAATTGAACCCAGGATCTTCTTGCTGAGAAGCAGTAGCCACCAAACTACCACATCCCCAAACACCAAATCCTTAACAGATTCTGGAACTATCATTTCAGTTTATACAAAGTTCACGTTGGGCTTATTTGTATTAAGCAGCTTCACAAAAAGTTCAGCTTTCCCCGAAATTCACAAGTAAGAAACCTTGTGAAAAACTCATGTCAAATGAAAATCTTTTCACGAACAAGTTCCAACAAGTCAATCAATATCCTGGACGTTCTGTATTGTGATGTGAATAAAAGTGCAGAGAGGGGAAAAACAGGTTTAGTTACCTGATGTCAGCAGAGGAAGAAAATATCAGAACTTTGTACACTTTGTACACCGCAAATGGAAGGATACTTCCAAATGAAATCCCCCTTAATGTTTGCAGTATAATTATAGCCCATTAAAACAGACACTAAAACACTTTTCCTGACCAATAAACTGGTCAGAAAATGCAATCAACAACAACCAGTCCCACCAGAGTACAGGAAGTCCCTCCATCATTTAGCTATTAGGAGAGGATGTGCCTCCAAGGACCTCCCACTGAGGACTGATTTAACTATCGATTTAGACATATTTATTATTGATTTAAATTATGTGATTGACTTCATTTCACTATTGCTTTAATATACTTTTAAGTATTTATTTAATTAACATCTAGGGCCACCCATGGAGGTCGGGTCCCCTTTTTGAGTCTTGGTTCCTCCCGAGGTTTCTTCCTTCTACTTTCGGGGAGTTTTTCCTTGCCACTGTCGCCCTAGGCTTGCTCAGTTTGGGATTGGCCTTTTATAATCATATAACATAATATAATATAAGATTGTAAAGCTGCTTTGAGACAACGCTCCGTTGTAAAAAAAGTGCCACAGAAAATGAATTTTGAATTGAATGTTTGCAAACTGAATAATAAATAATTATGGCTAAACAGATAGCAGTCAAACCCGACTGGATCATTAACTTTCTGGCCTTTATTTTTTCATTACAGGTGGTTTTTTTTGTCATACGTGTGATCTTCTGGACTATAACCTGTTATTTCATTATGACGTCACGATATGCTGAGTTACAACATGTTCGTAGGACAGATTTTTTTTTTACATGGTGGCTTACAGGTTAGCACAAATAATAAGGAAGGAATAAAATGGCATGCAGACTTTTTCAGGGGGCAAAAAACCTCGATTTAAACGAGAAGTATTCGGTTCGGCTGTGTGCTAGAGAACTGTAAGTGTGTGTGTGTGTGTGTGTGTGTGTGTGTGTGTGTGTGTGTTACAGAGGCATGTGTGGCAGGGTATGGGTGTGGAGTGGGGTGAGAGAGATGGGGGGGGGGTAGATCTTTTAAAACGGCATCACTCCATGTGAGCTGCTTTACTGACAGCGCGCGCTGCACTGACCACACGCGGACTTTTGGCGCGCATTTACAGCTCCGTGTTGGATCCTAAACCTCTCCGGTTAACGAAGACGAGAATGGAGCAGATTATTTCCTTCCCTGACCATCGACCCTGACCGTGCTGAACGGAGTAATCGGTATCCGAGATGAGGAGGTGTCATAATTAGGAGAGGATGTGCTTTACGGATGTGGTCATGCGTCCCGGTGGCACCGCCGAGTAGCGTAGAAGCAGCGTGCCGGACCGCTGGTGGCAGTCTGGTCACTCCAGAAGAAGTTGCGCTCTGGGACATGGAAGCAGGTCTTGGCCGCGTGGGATACACAGCTGAAAGCTCGGAGTCTTGATCGGCGGGTTGTTTGCCGCTGTTGGTCACGGGAGAACCGAGGGGCGCGTCGCACCGGAGCCATGCGCACCGAGCACAGCTTCTTTCTGCTGCTCCTCAACGGGACGGCATGCCTGGTGAGCGGGGACAGGGGGACACGTGGGAGTACCGAGGGGTGGGTGATTCCAAGTTTTGCATTTTACTGACCAGTCTCGCTGTGTCATCGGCTGGGCAGCCTTGCCAAAAGTGTTCAGTGTTCGTTGCGCGCGAGCCATTCCACGCAGCGGGACGGTGCCACGCAAAAGACCGGGGCTCTCTCTAGCGCTGAGGCTTCGTCTTAGCTCAATGAAGTGCGAGATAATTATTTCGGACCCCCACGAGCAGACCTTAGAGCCAAAAAGTGGCTAGGTAATGATAACGCGCACACCTGGCTGCTTATCTGCCCGTATAGAGGGGGCGAACGAATAACTGAAACAAACGAGGGTGCTTAGGAAGTGGCTTATAAAGAGTTCAAACAAGCACATCTGTGGCAGGTATGTAAAAAAAAATGCACGTGGAGCGCTATTACGTCATGCTTTTCTAACCTAAGAATGCCACACTTCGGACTGCTGGGGTTAAACATATTTAGCAAGATGTGGCGTGCAGTTATACTGGCATCTCAGCCAATATAGTCGATCCAGGAGCACTTTAAAAAGTGACACCCACCCCCCTAATTCATACAAAGGACACTAGGAAAGCCAATCCAATTGAATGGCGACATGGGGGCAGATTAAACTCGCACCCTGCTGGCGCGTACACGAAAGTGAATACCGATGACAAACCTCCCCTGGTTTAATTAGAAAACACCGACGTGCGTCATTGGCACAGGGTTTAAGCCTGCTTTTTACAGCCAGGGTTACACTCGGCTGTGCTAGATGAGAAAAGACTTTGCAATTAGCCTAATTATCACATGGAACCTGGACATTCGTTTGTGCAGTTATTACAGATCGAAGACAAGAGCACGTTTTGTGCCCCCCACGCGTCTCCGTAGGGAGTGAGGGGTAATCCTTTATCGCTAGGCGGTTATACATTTTTAACTAATTAGGAAGTTTTATTCATTGTCTTACACTGAAGAGGGAAGTCTGAGTGCATGAATAATTCATTCCTCATTCATTCTGGGCAAGATTTGCTTTAGGTCTGAGGTGCACCTCCGTCAGTCTGAAGGTTTTCCCAATCTAGAGAAATGCAAATGGAATGCTAAGGTCAGCAGAAGATCCCGTTTTCAAACAAACGTTTTGATGCCACGCAAGAGGGTGCTGCCTTAGAACACACTGCATAGTCTTTCTCAAACTGTCCGTTCCCTTTAAAATAAATAAATAAATAAATAACTTCAAGCAGTCTTCTAATCTGACAGGCCAGAAAAGGTTCACAGTGAAGTGAATCCAGAATATGTTAGTAAAGTAATGCAAAGGTCAGTTTGACAGGTAAAAAATCTGCTCGTGCGGCAATTCCATTTGGTTCGGAGAACAAAAAAAGTCCTGCCTTCGAAGATGCTGCGAAGACCCTCTCCCATCTGTGTCTTCTGACCTGCCAGGTCAGAAAAGGGTACAGGCGACCATAGCGAAGCAGGCACTGGTAAAGAAACGTAAAGCCTCGTGTATGCCATCGTTAAAACCTTTAACCCGACTGGAAACGCATCTCTGGCGCACCAATCGCGTTTGGTCTTCCAACACGGCGAGCTCCATTTACACCAGTTTGAACAGCCTTTTGATAACAGGGGCACCTGGCCGTCGATTGCAGATCGCTGGCAATTACTGCAATAAACGAGTCCGTAGCGTCGATGCTGCCGTGGCATCTCTCTCATTACCGCCTTATTAAATCAACTGAATTACAACATGCGCCGTTGCTGGAGCCAGGTGCTCACCGGCTGCAGAGTAATAGGGGGAAATAGACTAACCCTGCTTCCCAGATTGGACAAGTCTGTCCGGGGATTGTGTGTGATTGACAAAGGATCGATTGAAGGAGTGAGGGGAGGGCAACAGAAGCTAAAATCAAATCTGTCCTCCTGCCGCACGGTTAATTGTATTACATTCCAATCTGACCGTGGGATGATTAGTACATGTTCGATTAAAGGGGCTCGGCTTAGATTTGTGTACGTATGTAAGTATTTATGGAAGGAAGCACGCAACTTCTTATATATGCACACCTAAAACGTATATGTGACATATGTGACAGTCTCCTTGTTAGAATTTAACCAGAAAATACAGGACCTTTGTATGCCTCATTAACAAAACAGAGTATAAAAAGTGTAGGCAACAGTGGCAAGTTTGTAGTGTGGCCTCCCCTTACAAATCCAAGCTGACCCTTATACGGTTTAAAAGAGCTTGGTCTTTTTAGAAGGGTAGCCATGGAACCCCTTTTACAGGGATGTCAAAGTGAAAAAAATGATTTGCGCGTGTTCATATGTCCTGTGTTTTCTATTTGGATCTGACAAATAATTGCCTAAACAACTCAAATCTAAATTTCTCTTCGTGTTTATACACGGTTATGCATTATGTAATATAACCCAAAATATGTAAGGACACTTACGCTTAACCCAAGCCTTTGCAAAGCCTTTATTAGACAAGGGGAGGATTCCAAACGAGAGCAGAAACCAGTAAATTAGCTACATCCAATCAAAACAATGCTCATGTTACGGCATTTGTACGATGTTTATGCAAATGACCAGTGGGCAGGACGTAGAGATATTTCACACACACACACACACACACTGCGGAGGAGTTTAGCGATCACAAGTAGTCAAAAAGCTATTACGAATGACACAAACGATCACTTGGGAGGTGTACTCGTTATTCAGAGAGGTGTACCCCAAGGAATGTGACCCTAGTGCTGTAACTCTGGGGCACAACGTATAAGCCTGTACACACACACACACACACACACACACACACACAAACTCTCTCACATACTGGTGTCGCCTGGGACTTCTGACGGAACATGCTGGCTGTTTTTTAATCGATTGACAGAGAGATTGACAGATTGACGGACTAACCGGCAGAGGAAGCCGTGGAAATTCTGATGCATTTCTACATTTCAGTAGATCTGTAATCAGTCTTAGGTCACTCAGTCCCACTGTTATGCAGTTTCATCGATACAGCGTCAAATGAGATTTGTTTCGAACCTAGAAAACTTAAGCGATGTTAAAGAAATGCTACAAGAAAAGAGACCATAATGAGAAACGCGAAGTGGAAACTGTCGGAGCGTAGCACACTCGATTAACATCTCTAACATGCGTACAAGAATGTTATGAAGGGCATGAGGGACAGGAGCCTACCGTTTTTTTTTTTTTACCCGGCACGTACAGCCTTTTAAGCGATGTTATTACGTTCGTATGCTAGACCTCATACCGAGGAACTCTTTAGGTCAAGCGACATCTGAATTGCGATATGAAGCTAATTCGGCATAGCTAGAACAACCCCGTTGAAATGAAAAGGTAAATGGCGGAAAACCTCTGCACTGTGATAACAGGACGTAACAGATCTCCAGACGATAACAATGACTCCGCAGTTTGTTTGTTTTTTGGTATATCCAGCCGCAGCCATGTTTTCCCAGATTAAAGTGTATTACTTAAGTGTGGACTTACACACTTTACACACCTCACACCCCAAGTATACCAGCAGAGAGTATAATAGTATCATATTTAGACAGATTTGGGCATGTGAATATATCCAAAATAATTCTAAAAATACTGTAATTCAGTTTGTCACAATTTGTTTGATTTCTTTGAACGTCATAGGACTGCTGATTTCTGTTATGTAAACCTTTGTTTATTGTTCTAAACCAGTGCTGGGGTTCACAGTCAGCTTTGGCCGAGCCTTTAAAAAAACATTTATGAAGAATAAAAAAAATTACAACCCTCTTTTTGTAAATTGCTCTGGACAATCGAACAGATTTCAACGTCAGTCCTAATTCACTTTTTGAAATTATATAACCTGTCTGGAAAAGGGTCGTGAGGTCGTATGGTAGCTGGAGGGCAAAAACATAGTTATTCATTTGGCATCAACAGGACTGGAAGGGTTAAAGTTATGACCAAAATTATGAAAAACGTTTTTAACGTATTTCGATTGAGTACCTGAATTTGCCAATATTTTTTTTTTTTACTTCAGACCTAAAACAATCTTCATTATACCTTCAGTGCAGTTAAGGGCTTTTTGTTTTTCAAATTAGGAACTATAAGACAGGAAAGTGACTGAGAAAGAGAGAGAGTGAATTAAGAGGGTGGGTAAATGGCAGGAGAGAGATTTTATTAGACGACTCTGCCTGCTCAGAGTATTAAACAGTGTTGATCTATGCACAGGCATGAACCAGCCGAATCCCGGAGCTCCTCACCCAGGACCACCTCGCTTCCTCGCCCTAGAGGTAGACACAGTTTTCAGGAACTGGCACAGAAGCCGGATTTTCTCTCAGACTTTATAGTCCGTGTGTTAGAAAAGCACATCGAGAAGCCTACGCAGAACCTGCTCGGCTTTCTCTTTTCTCTTTAATATATATACAGAGTGCAGAGGAAAGCCCAGGAAGAATTACAGCCAGACAGATTTTACGTTTTCAAATTCAAAGTTGATCAGTGCTTTTAATGTATTGGTTATTAGTTTTTAGAATATATGATTAATACATTTTTGAGAGCTAAATTGGTGTTAAATCGATTAGGGTGAGCTAAGAAAAAAAAAGGGGGGGGAATTTTAGATGCCTATACCTGGTCAAACAAATTTTACTACAACTTTTCAAAGCTGGCTGGCTGCTCATAATTAATAAATAATACATGGGCATAGGGCGGGAAGAAGTATTTGTGTTTATCATCCCCTGTTAAATTAACATATAGTGAACATCTGTATGTACTATGACCCGCTTTTCTTCAAACCATGAAAAGCCGAGATACAGTCGAAACCACCCTGCCATCCAAATGTATATCAAGAAAATAGTTCAGATAGCAAAAGGTCTGCTAGCAAGAGCGTATTTCTATCATTTTCTATTAAAAATCCCCCTTGTACTTTCAATAGGGTATAGTGGCACCCCTGCCAACCCCTGCATATTGGGTCGAACACGGTCTCAATCATCACATGTACCGTTCTTCCACTGCCCGACAATTCACCACTCAATCGCAGTTTAATGCGATTTAGGACGTGGGTTAGCAGGGGAGTAACAGCGCATTGCGAGACAAAATGTGCATCGTGGAGATGTACGACGTCACTCGCGTTCTGCCCATTACCCCATCCCGAGCAGTAGATTTTTTTTTGACACCAGAGGGCGTAACCGTTCTTCATTCTCTCGCAGACGCGCTGTGTAATAAGAGTGTTATTTTGAATTGCAGAAACGGAAAAAAAGCAATGCTTTCACTCAGCCGTTTCATTTCTGGTGAGACGCCATAGGAACATGCCATTTACGACTTTAAACCGCTGTTTCTAGACACATCTTGTCATTACAATTTTATAATCTTGTAACTGCAGAGGGGCAAAGAGTTCATTTTGGTCGCCACCTTGCTCGAGAAAATGTGCAAAATGTGTTTGCGCTTCGAAATCAAAAGGGAAACTGAATAGTGAATTATCTGCCGTGAATCGAATCAAGCTGTGAGCAGAGTGTATCGGTACACCCTTATGGGCAAGGGTCATAAAATTCGGTAGTCTATTTTGTAGCTGGAGGGGGGGGGGGGTAGAGGGGGTTCAGAAGGTAGGGTTCATCTGTAAAGCGGATGTGATCACTAAGGAAAAATCACAGCCATGACAGCCCTTGAATTTGAACGCAATTTGGACGCCTTCTAAATCATCGGAGAAATGGACACCGTAAATAAATAAATACATGGTATTATATTTGCTTTTTCTTATGCTTTGTACTTCCACAGCATTTGCACGCAGAGACTTGTTAGGTAGTAATATACTAATGGCCCTCCAGGGATGCCCGCAGGCTTTTAATACATAAGTAGAAACGATCAGTTTGAACAAAAGCCAGTGAAGCGTTGGATCAATTGAAGAAGGGAAATGAGGGCGGATTCGTTTGTATCCGAGGAGCTTTGAGACATAAAACAGTACTCTGAAGTACAAATACGTTTTGCACTGGTCACTCAGATAAGTCTCTGGTCATGGCAGCCATGTCGGATCGGGTTCATTCCCGAGAACATACATCTGGTGCCATCTGGATAGACAGGACTTTTCGTTCAGGCACATTTGCGCATCACGGGGACATCACTCGGGTGTGACCGAAGCGCTTTCTGGCATCATGTTGTGATCTCCGGCTTATGGGTCATGATTTTTCCGAATTTGGCCCGAGCAAGCTGAACGGATTGAAACATGGTGCTGTAGGTACATTATTGACTAAGGGTTCATATGCGATACTGTTTCAATCGTTGTTTGAACCGTAGGCAAGCTGGCACTGAGTACGTCTCTCACTTCGCACAAAAAAAAAAAACCCAGGAAGAGGTCAGGTATCCACCGTGTCCTGTAACCAGGAGACAAAATATAAACAAAACCAGCGTGTCATTAGATACAACAGTTAGTTCCAACAAACTATGTTGGAAATCTTTTGCCATTAACCATCAACTAATTTTACCTTCTGAAATATGATTATTCTGACAAACCTTGGGAGATACAGTATGTTTAAACCAGCTGAGATACCAGAACAAAAACGCCCTCATTCACAGCCACTCTGTAAATGTGTTACATGACACCTTTAAGACATAACAAGTGTAACAATGTAACAAGTTCCATACACAAAACGCACTCCCAATTCCGGCGGCTCAGACAACCTTTCAATACTTTAGACGTTTACATCATTTAGCAGACGCCCGTATCCAGGGATACTTACAACTCATACAGTCTTACAATTACCCAAGCAATTGCAGGTTAAGGGCCTTGGTCAGGGACCCAACTGTGGCAGAGGTGGGATTTGAACCCTGGACCTTCTGGTCCATAGTCCAGTACCTTAACCAGGCCACCACAGCCCAACAGACCCAAGATAAACTCTACCAGAATATGGTCTCATTATCGTTATCGTCAAAATCCCTTCAAATATCACTGCTTGACAATATCGCCCACCCTCATTAGTCAGCTGTGTGTAATTAGCTGTTCGTTATTGCTACGAGGCTATAAACATCACCGTTTAATACGGGCTTCTCACTGGTTCCCCTTCTGGATTTGCAAAGAGCAGTACTGACTAGGGACATAATGAATCTAGTCTTTTTCCCCGTCTCAGTCTGTATTCAAATCGTCCTTCAGTTTTCCCTTTACTTATTATCTTGGATTTTCACATCCTGAATAGTGGAAGAGCAGACACCATTCTTCTGCGCACAATGAGTCTGCGAAACTCTTCGGTTCCACCTCACACTTTTTATTTCTTTTGTCACTCATCCCTTTCTCTCTCACCTCTCATGTGCAGTGTGACGTACAAAAAAAGTCTCCAGTTGCAAAAGGGGTGAGATTTCGGCGTGCATAAGAGTAATGGGGCTTGCAGTCTTGGATGGAAAGTCTTTGTGATTGCCATGGTCTCGAATTACACAACGTATTCCACTTACAAAGATTATGAGCCGGGTTAGGGTTTCTAAATTGTTGTATTGTTGCCTTCATGTCACGTGTTGGGTGGGCAGTTAGGAGAGTTCATCTTAGCATGTCCCTGGGTCGACGTGAATTCAAATCAAGCTTTAATTAGGTCAGATCAGCCTGTTCTTCTACAGCACATCGATATGGGTAGCGCAGACACTCGTCACATCAGATACTCCGTACCGAATCCAGACAAGACCAGCCTGGAAGAGGTGAAGGGGTTAGAACTGTTTGTTCTCTGAGGTGGGGAGGTGATAGGCGGGCAATGGATTATTGGATGCTAGTCACCCCTTTGAAGCTGATGTTAATTATTCATTAAGGAGTCAAAAGGCCAGTTTCTTGTGTAATTACCTCTTTCTACCTTTTTATTTTTTTTTTTATCTTCAGTGTCGAATAATTAATTATAAAGCACACAGCTGTTTTATCAGTTTGTTAATCTCACAGTGAGAACCCAGTGGACAACTGACTGATTGACTGGGATGTGGGCCAGTCCAGCTCATTACTCCATCATTTGTCAACCTAACACCTCATACTGAATCGTGGGCATTTACCATAGACAACAATTCGACTGAAATAAGAACAGAACGATGCAGACGTGGCGACATGGGTCAAGACGACCTCTGAAGCTGCTCGGAACTGGGCATCAGATTGGGGAACAAAGATGATTCGAGTGACTTATCCCCAGATGGGATACAGAAGCAGGCGGTCACACCAAACACCCCTGCTGTAAGCTGCAACTGTGGCTACAATTCACAAAAATTTAAGGCAGTGCTGGGGGCAATCCTTTGTGGGTCCCACCCAGTACTAGCCTAAGAATGTGGCCAGTGAGTGGATGTGAGTGTAAGTGGCACAGTGGTTAGCACTTTCTCCTCACAGCTCCAGAGATCTGTGGCCTGAAGTGTCGTGTCCTGACCTGTTGCCGGGTGGGCACCGGCTGGCCCGTGACACCGCGAGGATTAAGCGGAAGATAATGGATGGATGGATGTTTCCACATGGGCTTTTTTTCTGGGTACTCTGGTTTCTTCCCACATTCCCGAGACATGCTTTAGGTCAGTTAGCTCCCATAAAGCACCCCAGAGCACGAGTGCATGGGTGTGGACTGAAGCTCCCTGTCTAGGGTTGCTGTCGCTTAGGTTCATAAATCCCTTTCGTGCCATGGTACTGGGAAAAAAAACACACACACAATGTAAAAAGTACACAAGCCACACTAATGACCAATGAATCAGCAACTGTATAAATAGTCATTAAAACGACCACACTCAATACATCAACAAAAGCACAAGCGGCGAACAGGTTATCTATCTAAAAAAGCTGTTGGCTGCACCATTAGTAAAAAAAAACGAGCAATTTACAGAGGGCTCGTCCATCTCAAGTGCTTCACCTCATTTAACTGTTAGGCTGCGATGACATGAACCTGCGACCTTGCGTCGGTGCTTCTCATTTAAGCTTTACACGCGCAGAGTTTAAGTGCATTTTCGCAGCGCTGTTCGTCATCAGGTCAGGTTGAGTTTCTCTCATCACATCAAACCTGTACTTTCATGGCTAAAAGTAAAGGTGTGACAATGCCTCATGGGATGACGCACCGTACTCTTATGACTTCGGATGCAATTGCATGTTTGAACACCAGAGGGCGCCATCATACCTCATATACGACATTGTTCAAACGACTGCGTTCCACAACATTCATTCCTTCGTTTATTATCTTCCGGCGCACTCTGGGCTAGACGGAGCGCCAAGCCTTGGTCGCACAGTGAGGGCCACTTTTTCAGAGACACCAATTAACCTAGCATGCATTTCTTTGGACTATTCGTACAGCCGAAGTAGGTTTGTTGTGGGCTGCCTTGATGTGGCCTTTACCTTCCTTTAGTCATGGTTTTCCAGTCAACTGACTGTTACATGGTTTCATGACTTCTTCAGCGCATATGAGAACACAGGTCCAGTGGTTTCATCGGTGGTGAAACTGAACGAACGGATTTTAAAAGGAAGAGCAAACTTTATTGTCATAATGTGTCGGAAAGGGGTTCCTTAAAAGCTGTAATACAACCGACATTTTTGCAAACGAATGAAATGGTCCGGCCAAATTGGATCCCAAACGCCTAGACATTCTATAAACACCTGTCGGATTTCATCTAATAAGCATCTTTGCGCACATGGGGGAAAACGCATTAGGTCTGTGTGATTAGAGAGGGAAGGACAAGGGAAGGAAAAGGCAAGAAAGAAAAGCACTGGCCAGCAGTTAGGAGTAAGAGCATGAGCTGGAGTCTTTAATTAAAAATTGATGCCATATAAGAGATGGAGATTTCAATCAAGCTGCCCGAGGACACAAAGGTGCACAGCGCACAAAGAGCTCTTATTAAGAAAGGGTGAGTAACACCAGAGAGAGAGAACAGATGAGACGGGGATAAACAGAGAGCAAGGACATGAAATATGGTCGGATGTAATCACTGTCCATTACTTCTACCTCAATTACACAGATTCATTTTGAAAATGAAAATTTTTTTTATCTCACGCCTACTGTAATAGGAGTCAGAATTCAGACTTTCATTTGACACTCAGGATACATCCAGCGGTTTTCCAGCAGGATGTCACGCTGGCTTGCGTGTGTTTGTGTGTGGAAATATCAGGATCGAGGCTGCACTTTGGAGCACGGTTAAAAGCAAGACTCCTTGGACTGGGGAACACGCAAAATGTAAAAAGGCTCGTCAGTGTGTTTCAAACAGTACGAAACATTGCAAGCATACAAATAAGCACTGCATGCAGATTAAAACAATGATAATTGTCACTAATTATCCTGCAGCTCATTATTTGTATGTCAATTTCATTACTTAATATCACATCAGCCTCAATGGCTATTCAAGACAGGAGCAGGTTACATCGACACTAGCCAGACACGTTCACACTGAGCCAACGGAGTAGATTTATAGCATGAAACGCTCCATCCTTCTAACCATCAGGCTTCAAAGCAAATCAAGCAAAAGTTGACCAGCGAACCTCGGTGCATCATATGAATTATAGATATGTTTTATTGTTTTAAAAGTACTGCAAGGGACTGTGCAACCCAAGTTTTTTCACTCACCTTCACACCTGTGTAAATGTGGGACTGTGGTAGCCTAGCGGTTAAGGTACTGGACTCTGGACCAGAAGGTACAAGCTGCTACAGTTGGGTCCTTGAGCAAGACCCTTAACCCACCATTGCTTGGATTGTAAGACCGTATCAATTGTAAGTCCCTTTGGATAAGGGGCGTCTGCTAAATGCTGGAAATGGAAATGTGACGCGACAATAAACGTGCTATGATTTTGATATGAACCTGATAGGCGGTGACAGGTTAGCATACTTTGAATTTGTTCTTAGGACCATTAAAAGCCTAATCCTTTTGCAGCTTATATAACGGCATGTTTTTTTTTTTTTTGCCCAGATACGCATGTCAGGAGAGAATAAAAAAAAAAGCAACGAGAGAGTAAACAGTAACGCTGAAAGTGAAAAAAAATAGGCAAATGCATTATTGCTGATAAAAGGCCGACAAGGCAGAAGGGATCACGGATCTACAATGTCCTTTAGTTAACTGAAGCCTTGTATTTGCAATATGTAACAACAAGCTTTTGCTCCGAGTTATGGTTACAGAACCATCACAAGGCATCTGCTCTTCAGCTCTAGATCACAACAGCTTGTCTAATGGCGCACACACACACACACACACACGCT
The DNA here is from genome assembly GCA_034779995.1 of Parotocinclus haroldoi. NCBI lineage: Eukaryota > Metazoa > Chordata > Actinopteri > Siluriformes > Loricariidae > Parotocinclus > Parotocinclus haroldoi. Next base: position 29,661 of record JAUZST010046894.1, on the reverse strand, counting down.
GAAGGAAGTTTAAAATGTCAAGAGTTAGATTTTTTTCAGCTCCTGGCATACTGCGCCCTCATCTTCACAGCAGTAAGGGGTTGTGCTAGCTCCTTAAATGCCTTCAGTAGAATGCTGAAGCACTACCTTTAAGGGGAAATCGTGTGCCTGTCTTTTTTTAATTGGCCAAGCTGAAGCTGTGTACCTGTCTCTTTAAATGCCGTTTTATTGCCTTGGGAGCTGATGGGACTGCATTGGTCATCTCTACTTTGGGCCCCACTGTCCCCTTTCGCATTTTCCCTCCTCTTTCTCCCTGTATATTGGCATTAGTATCTTGCAGGCTTGCTCATTTTCTCTCTCTCTCACCCTCTCTCTGTCTGCTCACTCTGTTTCCCGCTGCTCACTCTGTGGTCTCATCCCTCATTCCCTCCTTCTCGCCTGGAGATACACCTAAGCCCAGCACTGGATAACACTCAATGAGTCACAATTACTGCAACAATAATGCAGCCCACAGACCCCTTGAGAGCGAACACTCGCACCCGCATTCAAATCTTCTCCTCATTGACTCACGACGAAGCACCAGGGACACTGAAGTTCACAGAAACTCTCACACACACAGACAGGTCAGTACTCATTTTAGTCATTTAGGAGGCCTGGGTAATTGGCTTCCCTGATGTTGAATATTTAAGTCACTGTGCATCGGTGAGTGTTTTCATAGAACTGATTTCAGGTTGTAATAAAAGGTCTGTTGTTGTTGTTGTTGTTGTTGTTGTGCAGCTGTACATGTAATGTACTGCCAACTTCCCAATGGGTCTGTTTAACAGCAGACTTTACCTTTTGTATGTTATAGAAATCGGCTGTTTAAACATGTAGGATTGACATTAAACTCACTAATAGTGTAATGTAAGTCGAATGGTACACTGTAGTCCTTTTTCTGTAATTATATAAAAACAAGCATAAAAATATGCATCAATAAAAACTTAAGAGTCAGGTGACATATGTTTATCCTAATGTTGGGTGACATTTATGAACACTTGGAGAAAACTGATAATGCACGGCATGAAAGTCTAGCACCCTTTTCCACTCTGGGATTGAACCCAGGACCTTCTTGCCGCGAGGCAGCGGTGCGACCCACCGAGCACCTGTGCTGCCCAATATCAATAAAACAATTTCCCAGAAGCATAAGCCCTAAACAAATCTTGGATTTCCATTCTAAATGATTTAACAGGTTACCTCTTATTTTCTTAACATGCTGTTGTTTCATAGTGGCAGCTTATACTGTACGGGTTTGGTCACAATTCTTTTCATTCTGTCTTTATTGCTTTCTTCTCATGTCCCTTCCTCCCCAAATTGTCTTACACAACCCTCCATTCTGTGACTCAACTCCAAAGCACATTTAAAAACACACACATATATATATATATATATATATTGCTCTGTTCCTCCTTTTGTCAGCCATTTGCCATCTGGTGCCTGAAGCCAAGATCTTTTCAGGGCTCCTTTTACTTTATCATCCAGGTAATCGGCCAATAAACCTACAGCTAAGCACGAACTCTTGTACACTGGAGGCGCTGGTGGCATTGAGACCTTGTTTTTGTTTTTTTTAAATTGTCTATTACATACATAATGAAACCGACAGGTGATTTCAAGAAGTGAAAATGCAACACTGGCACTACAGCAAATTTGTTGCAATTGTGGAAATGGGGGGTGACTATTGGATACATCAGTGTGTGTGTGTGTGTGTGCGTGTGTGTGTGTGTTTTATTTTTCCATTTTAGCACCAATTATCCTGGTCAGGGTTGTTGGGGACTCCGGGGCCTATCCCAGAATTCAAAAAATCCTTTTCAAGCCATATTCAACCGAATACACTACAAAGACAAGATATTTAATGTTCAAACGCATAAACTTATCTAAAATATGTAAATCCCTTTCAGTCTTTCTTTGAAGACCATAGTTTTTCCAATATAAAATACATATATATGTCCATTTTTGCTCCTTAATGACTCCGACTTTTATTTTTTATTTGGGGTTTTAAACACTGCGTTATGCATGAACGTAGCAACGTGCATTAGACCCTTCACAATAACATACTGCTCAGCTGGCTTCCTCTATTATGTGCTGCCATCTCACAGATGGAGTTAAGGATCACAAGTGCTGTAACGTCTAGACAGACTCTCAATACTCGCAGTCCCACATGGTGTCTTGCAACCTAGAGCTACATTCTCTCCTAATCTCCACAGAGCGCGCCACTCAGTCAGCCAAGCACATCAGATCACATTCTCTCGCCCACTGGAACCATCACAGCTATACCATGCTTTCCTTTCTGCTGTGCAGAGATGACCAGGAGCCAAACACGAACTTGTAAGCTTGGGTGAAACACCCGATGAGACGACTAACTGGGGTACGAGGCGCATACGAAAGTGAATTAAAGGACAAAAGGAGGAAGCAAGTGAGAGGTCTGGCTTAGCTGCTTAAACTCATTTATTTCAGTTAATGTCACTGGATGTTTTTGTTCTAGCAGCTTTGATAAATCCGGCCCTAGGCACCAAGAAATGGCAGCAGGTACATTTTATGATTAATGAATCGGACTGATTGAATTTTATTCTAAATACAGTCACAACATGCAGGATAAACAGACAACAATGCATATTTAAACAGAACGGTCTGTGGTTCAATTAGTTGCCGGCAACAACATATATAAGTTATGCGATATTTAATTTTTGTCAGCAGTATATATATATATATATATATATATATATATATATATAAAAACAGTTTTCACAACGTGTGCATACATGATTTGGTTAATAAATGTTTACCACATTAGTCATTTATATGCTTAAAGTTCAGAGCTGTTTTTAGACTTGTCAGCTGGTCTTAGTCATAGCTTCTGGTCTCAGAAGTCTTGCCTCCTCGTGGAGTGGGTGGGTTGGATTATGTTGATCCACATGGCCGTTACCCTCACAGATACGTTCGAAGATATGCCTTTTGCGGTTTTAGTTACCACTGAGAATTTCTAGCTATCCATCTGTCCGTCCGTCTGTCTGTCTGTCTTAACAAATGGAAAGACATGGCAAAACAGTTATTTCCCCCAGACCTTCAAGTTCATGATATAAATTGAAGCCTCTGGCCTTTACTTCACTGCTTTTCTTCTCTTTCTAAGCTTGGATTGTGTTTTTTTTTTTATTGCTGTGAGGAACTGAAATTTGTGTTTCGTCTTTAATCCCATTAACACCATGCACATGTTGTGAACAACTGCACAGAATAAGCAGGCATAAATCTTACAGCGGTGACAAAAGTATAGCATGTCTACAACACACACGTGTGTAATTATAGTTGGGTATTTTAAGCGGCCGTATATATATGAACATGTTTTAGGTCCCGGGGTGTGTTCCTGCCAAGTGTAGATTACTTATTTAATTAATGCAACGCACATAATTTAAGGCTTTAAGTCAATTCATTGCTCATTATAACGCATCATCAAGTGGAGTTGGTCACTAGTGCAAAGGAGGCTACAATAGATATGTGGGGGAAGTTCGATCTCAAGAAGTAGCCATATTGTGAAACGAGATTCCGCGGGGGCCAGCTCTTTAAATATTGGGATTCAAACTTTTTTGGCCAAACGAATAAACTAAAAATACATTTCGAAAAATGATATGTCGAACCCGTCAAATATAAGCTCATACCGAAGCTGTGTTCACAGCAGACATTTAAGGTTTGCATGTACCTGAGACAGTCAGGCTTTAACAGGGAACCATTTTCAGACCATACAGGTCAGTTCTGAGGTTTCCGTAATGTCCAGTAAACTCCAGCTTCATATGGTTATGGTTAGATTAACAAAAGGGCTTTTATCGGCCAAGGCCAATGACGTTTGACTTTATATTTGGCAACTTGAAGGTCCAATGCTACTACGTATATTGGTCTACTTCATTTCACTTTCAGTTGTTACAAACATTTATTTGTTGCTGTACGAGTTGATGTGGCTTTTCAGGCTTGGTCGTTTCATTTAATAATCAATAATATACATTTATTCATTTGGCTCATGTCTTTATCCAAGGTATCAACTGTGTGACTTAAGTATATAGCACTTCTGGACTGTGATACTTTTCAGAGTAACCGAAGTTACCTTTGCCGTGAATTACCTCAGTTGTTTCTCTAAACTATTTAGGCTTCGTAATAAACTCTTTGTCTCTAACGCCCTTGCTCCCGTGCTCGGACTGACTCCTAGTGTACTGAAAGTGTCAATTCAGATCATAAGTCGTCTCCGTCTTCTTCTGAGCGCTGGTAAACTTGATATCAACTTGAACTTGATAGCAAAAACAGAGGAGGTGCTGCTCCACTCTTTTAACACTTCGGTTTGGGAGAACAGCATGACGGGTAGTGCGAAAACAATGCTGCAGCAACGTTACAACGTGAGAGAGGAATGGAGGGGGTGAGGGGAGCAGAGCAGGTGCGTCGGGGAATACCGCAATTTTTTCCTCATCAGCCCACCTCCACGGCTCCGACTCCACGCCGACCTGCCCCGTTTGAAATGGGATGGAAAATAAACGAGCGAAATGAGCGAGAGACCTGGGTAGATTCAAATCAATACGTCTACCCTGCCTCTTATTTTAATTCGTTGCTAATCCGGGGCCAGCAGAGGCCGTTCGGGGAGGATGTGACAGAGATCTGCTCTGCTCATGCAGGCTGTTTTGGTTGAGGAGGAGAAAGTGTAGTGTGCAGCGTATCCCCCGGGCAGCTTAAGCCCGGCTCAAAGTGCATGGTGGACGCAAGGCTATTAGTGCGTTCACCGTGTCAAACCGTAAAAATGGACTGGTGGGAAGCGCCTTGTGTCATTCGGGATAACGGAGACTTGTAGCGTGTGGGAAGACTTCAGCCTGGTGGTAATGTTTACAGAACTGAAATATTTGACAGAACAAGGTTCAACAGTCATTCGGATTTTGTAGTGCAGGTAACTGCACTAGGTTCTGTGAAACCGGACATTACCATAGCAACATAGTCTTTTTATGGTATTGTAACGGAAATGTACATTACATTACACCATATATGCCTATGATACTGTACGTAAGTGCATCCGATACACTGCTGAAAACACGAAACCTAAACTGATACGCCTACGTTAACCTTTCTTATTACCTGTGGTGGCCGAGTTGCTATGGTACTAAGCTATGGCCCAAAAGGGTCCAAGGTTCAAATCCCACCCCTGCCACAGTGTGCCCTCAGCAAGGCCTGAGCAAGGTCCTTAACCCACAATGGCTTGGATTCTGAGGCTGTATTAAATTGTACGCCTCCTCTGGATAAGGCCGTCTGCTAAATGACATCAATGTCATTAAGGAAATTCACAATCATTTTTGAAAATACAGGTCGCGGAAGTCTTGCCTCCTCGTGGAGTGGGTGGGTTGGATTATGTTGATCCACATGGCCGTTACCCTCACAGATACGTTCGAAGATATGCCTTTTGCGGTTTTAGTTACCACTGAGAATTTCTAGCTATCCATCTGTCCGTCCGTCTGTCTGTCTGTCTTAACAAATGGAAAGACATGGCAAAACAGTTATTTCCCCCAGACCTTCAAGTTCATGATATAAATTGAAGCCTCTGGCCTTTACTTCACTGCTTTTCTTCTCTTTCTAAGCTTGGATTGTGTTTTTTTTTTTATTGCTGTGAGGAACTGAAATTTGTGTTTCGTCTTTAATCCCATTAACACCATGCACATGTTGTGAACAACTGCACAGAATAAGCAGGCATAAATCTTACAGCGGTGACAATGGTATAGCATGTTCTGTCATGACATCATCTGGCATTTGTCATCAGTGCAAAAATTACAATTTCGGAGTTTCACAAACAAATCAGGAATTACAATGGGTGTCAGTGGTACCAACAAGATAATTACCTCATGTGGTCATTGTTCACAAGGCCAGTGGGGGTCGGTAGTGAGTAAGAAACCCGTTTGCCTGAGGAAAGAAGCTACTGGAGTCTGGCAGTGATGGACTTTCTGCCAGATGCCGAGAGGGTTAACGGTATATGAAATGTTATAGTTTATGAACAAAGCCAGTAGCTTTGGTGTTAAGCAATTTAGTTTCAGATATCCTTGATAGAGGGAGAGACACCTAGATCATGTTCTCAACTGTTCTCACTATCAACTCTATTCCAGGAATCTTACTTCTTTCAATTTCACACACACTCTCACTCACCCACGTTTTCGATGGCTACCTAAATAGCCTTTATAAGCTTTCAATTTTGTGCACAGTGCTTTAAATGTTGATCACCATGTTCGAATTAAACACGGTCAGAAATAAGGTAAACGAGCAACAACGGCTTCGGTAAATACCAAAATTAATAAGGTATTTTTTTTAAAATGCCACAGCTGGTATAGTATTTCAAAAGCTACTTAAAGTTTTATTTGCTCTTTTACATCACTGCTCCAATCGGTTGCATCAGAACGCACCGTCTCTGAGGCTCAGACCCTGGTTGCACTGATGCAAAGGTAAAACCAGGGCACTCAAGTCAATATCAGGCACTTTTGTACAGACAGCCCTACATGAAAAACAGGGAGACTGCATTAGCCTTCACACAGCTGGAGGAAAAAAAAAACAAAAAACAGCGTCACAGCTCAGACATGAAGAACATTTCCTGAGAACCGGAACGGCAAGGAGTAATTCAGTTTCAAACTCAAGATTGAAATGTGATTAACACAGAATGACTTCGGTATTATGCATACACAACAGACATGCCTTGTTTTAAGTAGCTCAGACTGTACGAAGGAGTTAAAAGAAGAACAGAATGCGGCACCAGGATCAAAAACCTGACGCGCTAATCTGGGATGAGCAAAACGGACAGTGGCAAGTCTTACCAAGATCAGCCCCAAGCAGGAAAGGTGGCGTAGGCCCGACAAGACCCGAGTAAGCCTGATTGAGGTGGCATGAGCCTTGTGGCGTGCAAGTTGCAGGCATTCGAATCAGGACTGAGACATAATGGCAAACAGACAGATGCTTAGCTGAAAAGGACAGGACTCTTCAGACATGGAGACAGAACGCACTCCGGCAGCTAGAACGCACAGCGATACACCAACCATACATGCGTAGTCATGCAGGCGAGGCGAGATACACAATGCAAAACATGTTCTCATACTCATACTCTTACCGAACATACATACACCAAACACACTGCTGAAATTTCCCAGTACCGAAAAACCCAGACACCATGTTGGCACCACGGCCGTTTTACCGACCATGTTCCCAAGTTGCCACCCACCATACTGTATCCGCTGTTTTTCCTTTCCGTTGTTTTCGTCGGATACGCTTGACAAAGTGTGGCGGTAGTGTCGTTTCGAATTTACACCACTGGTTCTGGGCAGTGAATTTTCCGATCAGGTAAAAATGCACTGGAAACTGCGACAGCGGAACCATGAAGTAGCCAAAATTACCATCGCAATCCGTGGTGAAAATGCGAAATCATTCCCGGTCAGTTCATAGACAGTGGAACCATGAAGTGGCCAAACCACTATCAAAAATCAATGGCAGAACCGTGAACTTTATCACAGAACATATTTGTGTAGAATGCTTTTAAGATTTCCGTCTGTTCAGTGCAGTATTTGTGCTCATACAGTCTTTACCTTACTGTCCATGGACACCATAAAACCTTAATACCCAATATGCTTTCATCCATTAGTATTGAGCCATGCTATTACGTGAATCGTTCAATGACGTTAGATGTTAAAGTCAAATATCACGGTTGTCTTCATGTTGCACATATATTGTGTAATAAGAAAGGCCTAAGGGTATTAGTGCAATCACACAATGTTGGACTTTCAGTTATATTCTTAAAAATTATCTGCATTAATGCTCCATATGCATTGGGCATTCGGTTCGGGAGCCCAAACAGCACAGAACTAGACAAAACATGAACAATACATCAATCAGATGCCACTCACCACTGATGCATCACAACTGGTGTGACATGAAAAAACAAACACAAACACACACACACGAAAACTAAAGAGTCACCTACACACTCTATTCTTTGATCTGGAAGAAGTTGTGCTCTTGAAGGTGAATGGTGTGCATTCGTGAGCAGCATAGTTTTCAACTAATCTCTTTTTTCCTGTCTTCTCTCTCCACCCATCCATTCTTAACCTGGTCACCAGTATCGGATAGTTAACACAGCCAAAGTTCCAGTTCATTACTTCTTACTACAGGCAATGCAGGTGTTAAAATTTGATCTGCGAAGCCAAGTCAAATTCACGGTGTCAGGGGTGCAAATAGAAAGCCATTGCTGTCCAGAGAGATCGCTGGTATGATAGCACTGGTAAGGTAGAAGGCCAGTGGAAAATGTTTTGTGGATGGATGCCTAGAAAATGGTTAATGGTTCGTTATGTCTGGAAGAGGAAAACATTGCTCGCTTGTTTGTTTGGCTTCTTTAACGTCGCTATCGGCATCAGTCGCCATCTAGGCGGCACGCACAAGGTTATATCCGTACACAAGTTCATCTCAAGACTAGTCATATACAAATATATATATATATAAATAAACGCTCACACTCACACACAATGCCGGTCAATGCCAATTTAGAACATTCAATTAACCTAACATGCATGTGTTTGGATTGTGGGAGGAAACCGGAGTACCCGGAGTAAACCCGAGCAGACACGAGGAGGACATGCAGACTCCACACAGAAAGGACCAAAGTCGCTCCACCCTGGGATTGAACCCGGGACCTTCTTGTTGTGAGGCGGCGGTGCCACCCCACCGAGCCCCAAACCCAGGTTTAATTCCTGGTCTCAGGCACTCTGAGGTAATACGGTCTCTGACGTGAAAAACCAAGAGCCATATTATTTCTGTATAGATTCCGCCCTGTACCTTCAGTAAGCCATAAAGGGACCTGGTGTTTTCACATGTAATATCGTGCAATACAGTGAACCACAGAGGACTGAAGTCATGAGAATAATCTAATGTCCAGAATGTTCTATATTTTATGAGTTACACATATTAGGTAGAGTCAGGGGTGCTGCAAAGTGGAGGGAGGAGTACGTGTATTACGGGGCCCAGGATGCCTATGAAGAATAGACTTTCGGAGGTGCAGATCCCACTACATACCATTAATCTGCTGGGTAGTATTTATGTGATTGTGATATTTGCGCTATGTTTGAAGCTAACCAATGTCTCTCTGTCTCATTTTCCCCTTTCATACACATACATGGCTTCATTCTCTCATTCCTTGCTTTTTATCTCTTTCATCACTCTTGCTCAAACCCATGGTGTCGTCCTTTATCGTCCATTATCACCATGCTTATAGTTGGTTCTGGGACAAGATGATCACCAGTCCTCCTCGCTGAGTGCAAAGTCCTCCTCCCTTGCAGAACCCTCTAAGACGTTGGGGGTCCTGGGCGGGCAGGGTTCTCTGTCACCACTCAGCCGCTGGGTGCTTCACAGTCGTGGTCGTGCAGCTAATGCCTCAGCACTAGAACTACCCTACCGCTCACCTGTGCCATTCTCCAAACAGGAATTCTGGGAGATGCTGGGCAGTGACCTTCTCAAGTCTGACGCCAGTTCCGATGCTGATGCCTTAGGGAGCTCGCGTGTCAAGCGCCGGCCTATTGTCAAAACAGGAAAGTTCAAGAAGATGTTCGGCTGGGGTGACTTCTACTCCAACATCAAGACGGTCCGTCTCAACCTCCTCATCACTGGCAAGATTGTGGACCACGGCAACGGGACGTTTAGCGTCTACTTTCGGCATAACTCCACAGGCCAGGGCAACATCTCAGTAAGTCTGGTGCCACCTGTGAAGGCCGTCGAGTTTGACCTAGAGCGCCAGAGTGTAGTTTACCCCAAGGACTCCAAGATCTTCAACTGTCGTGTGGACTACGAGAAGGTAGACCGCAGCAAACGCACCTCACTCTGTAACTATGATCCGTCCAAGACCTGCTTCCAGGAGCAGACCCAGAGTCATGTTTCCTGGATCTGCTCCAAGCCCTTCAAGGTCATCTGCATCTACATATCATTTTACAGCACAGACTACCGACTGGTCCAGAAGGTCTGTCCAGACTACAACTATCACAATGAAATGCCCTATCTTCCCTCAGGATAGAAGAGAATGGGCAAGGGGGGACGGAAAGACACGAATGGGCTCGGAGAAGACACTAGAAGAGGTCCAACCGAGGACGGACGGATGAGGGGAGGACGGCACGACTGGATGGTTTGACTGGGAGTGTGTGCGCGGGAGCTGTGGGTATAGAGGGGTTTATTTCTAAACAGCAGAAACGTCGGATGAGAAAGTTGCACATGGAACTGTAACATTCGTCAACTTTGTGGGGAACCGTACGTGAGCAGCCTGTTCGAAAAAGACCCCTTTGCAGACATTTTCCGTGGATTGTGTTTGATCATCTGTAATATTCCCTAGGTGAATGTAAGGCATTTTGCTTCTGTAATAAATGTCTTAAAGAAACTGTCAAGGAGCCAGACAAACGTGACTGCAATGATCAACATATGCAAATCAAGCTCTCTGGCACAGGTATGCAGGAGAGAGTGTACACGAACATCAGACTGCACGGCAACCCCCACCAGTGCTCAAAGCACCAGCAGGGCCGAGTGCATATTTAAGGAGTCATAATACTGAGGACGCACCACGTGGAATCGCATTCACCAACTATGCAGGGGCCCGGGGGGAGAGCATCATAGCTGCGTTCAGGTTTCTGAGGGCTAAAAACAAACACCTATGCCTATTCAGGTTAGCGCATCCGACAACAACGTAGACACTTTGACCCCTGGGTATCCTTCACTGCAAGTGTTATTAAAAGAAGAGGGGTAACGGCAGCATAATAGCATGAAAAAGTACGAGCGCGAGAGAGAAACCAGCGAGCGAGCATTTCACGGGCTTTTTAATTAAACTGAAAGAGAAATAGGTTGAGTATATGAACTGTTCCACCCGCTCTATTGTTCCAGCCGTATGAAAAGACGAAAGAAAATTTTCCATTTTGCTGCTGACAGGATTTCTGATTTCGCAGCACGATAAGTTGCTCGCTGTACGCAAGATTGCTCCGTCCTTCACTCAGCGAGCCTTTTTTTTTCTCCCCCCCCCTACTCGAGTCAGGCTGTTATTGGTGATTAAAAAGAGGAATATTATTGCCATAATTACACATAATTTAATCACACACGAGTCTTGTTTAAGAACACTGCTAAATTGATACGCTCAGAGCAGCTTGAGATATTCATTTCCCTGGGAGATGTTTCGCCAGGCCAAATTACCACATTAGACCATCAGCAATCAACTTGACCTTTAATAACTCTGCTGCAATGGCGGAAAAACAGTCGATTAGTACTGACAAACACGAGGCACCACCATAGTCATTGGCCGAACGCCTTCATCGAAATCCTTTTCGGAGCAAGGCCGTCTAGCTACCAGATGAACATGTGGAGATAGCATGATAGATGAGGAAAAAGCTGAACGAAAGTCAACGGCAAAAAGGTGCGCGAGAAGAGGAGCATGCGAGAGAAAGGCGGTTAAACAGAATATAATGAGGTAACCTAGCAAAGGGTAGCATGCGAGCACAGGGACCAGATGAATTGGAGAGGTTAAAAAAAAAAAAAAAAAAAAAAAAAAGAGGGAAGGCCAAGCAGAAAATGAAAAATAGCAAAAATTATGCCAATGATATTAACTCAAGTAACTACAGCGCACGAAGGACATCAATACAGCTTGCTTTTTGATTCATTACAAGAGAAAGAGAGAGAGAGAGAGAGAAAGGAAAAGTGCATCCTTTTATGAGTTCATAACTAAAAACATCCTTTGCTTGAAGTTAAAACCAGCATGGTGAATCAATCCCCGCAGGCCTGCATATTAACGCTGATATAAAGGCAGTAGCATCCGAAACGATACGGCTGTTTATGCTCAGTCATAAAGCCCCCTATCCTTTCCATTTATCTTGCTCTAATCATAAGCCTTTTCCATTCTACATAGGCTCATTAGAAACTGCTCATGGAGCCATTTTTCTATTTTAAAGTGTGTTCCGCATGAAATAACTAGTCTTATGGCATTGTAACATGATGCCGTATGAAAAAATACAGGTGTAAAATTATATATATGTGTAAAAAAAAAAAAAAAAAAAAAATATATATATATATATAGATAGAAGAAACATGGGAAATATATATAAGTAGAAACATGGGAAACAATCTTTAGTATACATGTCCTATATTGTATTTATAAATAATATATACATGAGGTACATATACATACACACACACACACACACACACACACACACACGGTGGACTAGTAACCTACCCCGTAGCATCACCCCAGCAACGCAGGCTGAATTAACCCAAATATATTAGAAAGCTATATTATAAAGAGATGAAATTAAACATCATCAAATCCCATTCCATTTTAAACTGGCTGCTTTGGTAGCTCAGTCCAGTGACATTTTGCGTAATCAGGACCGGCCTGGCGGTGCGTCATCTTTTGTGGGGACAGCGCACAGACTGCTTATATTGCCTAATTCGTCATTTCTATAATGGCAATTAATCTGGCAAGACTGGGATTTAATTAGCTCGGTTAGACGTTCTATTGAGGCTGTTCATTACGTGATGTTCCGCGAGTAATGACACGTCAGCTGTCTGAGTCACACGTCGTGCTCGTTACGGATAAATCACGCTCTCAGTTGTAGTTTTGCGCTTGGTGCTCGGGTGGATTAGCGTATTTACATCGAGCTTTAGCACGAGAAGTGGCGAAACGTCGGTAGCTGGTAGCCGCTTTGTAAGAAAGGGGAAAACTACAGGACCACGGATAGATACCATTAAGATCAATATGGAAAATTAGCCAGATGAAACAAAGCCTCGGTGAGCGAATGGCAACCAGTTTCTTTTCCGGTTCTTAATAAGTCGAGCGGACGTTGAACAGCGCATGCTTTGATAGAGTTGTGTCGGGATCGGATTTTGTTGCCGCTGACAAAGTAATAGCGGGTGTAACTGAGGAAATGCTCCAGACTTCTGCTGTTCCTAAAAGTAAAAGTGTTCCAAACGTGGCAGCAGGTAAATCTTTCCCATGTTTCGTCATCTCTTTGGGACGGCACGGTGACAGGGGTTAGTACTGTCGCCTTACAGACCCTGGTCTGGGTCCTGGCCCGGCTGAAGTTCATTTGCTCGCTCGGTCTCGCTCACGCACGTGGCTTCATTTTGCTGCTACTCACTGTGTATTCATACATGTATCTGGAAAGCCATGCTGTGTCATTCTGTTAGAGAGACAGCGTCAGCCACGGCTCCTGGAATAAAACAGGACACAAAGGATTGGAACACTCAAAAAGGTTGCCACATCTGGCTAGCAGCCCGTACATCTGGAATTCAGCTCACTCCAGACGCTTAGGCCTACGCTACCGGAGCGCGAAACGTCACCTTCATATGAACGTCTCGTCATGCTGCTGAGCTGTTTAATGCAGATCCAAAGGCATTGGCAAACTGTTAATCCTCTAATCTCCTAAATTTGAGTGGAAAACATGACTAAACTCAAAATGACATCTCGATTTCCTGGGAACTATAACAATGCACAGCACCTTTTATTTAAACGCTGGTGTAATCCTGGTGGGATTTTTCTCTTCATTTCGCTAATGTACACCTGACCAGCCTGAATCGTTTTAAGGTAATGTGCGCGTTCTTACCCCAGTCTCGGCGCCTCTGGAAAAATTACTGTGCGGACAAAAGCAATAGGCCTCACCCTGGGAGGACGGGGAAAGCATGGACCTGTGCTGTCAAACACTGGTGGGTGCTGCCAAGGAAAGGGGGGGGGGAGTTCAAGTGGTGGAATGCTCCAGTTGTCATAGCAACCAGCACAGCTGCCCTACAGAGAGCGAAGAGCGCTTCGGACACTTGCTTAGCCACAGAATCGGAACGAAATACAATAAATACAAACTCTTTTGGAAAGTTGCACTGGTGGTACCCAATATAAAATATATATAAATCCATAAATATATATATATGAAAATATAAATATATATCCTCACCATCCAGCAGTGGGACTTGATCTATTGTATGGACTTGCAGTAGATACTCTAGCTCATAATTTGTTTATTTCTCTGTTTTCTTTCGTTTTTTTTTTTTTTTTTTTTACATATATTTTTTTTTTCCATGTGCATCATGTTGATGTAGTGTATGGATGACAATGGTGGCATTTATTGTGGTTTTATGACCTCTGGAAAAAAAAAAAAAAATCAATAAACTAGACAGGTGTGCTGAACCTTTCGCTGTGATTGCTGCGTTTTGTTTCCAACACCAATCCGTTTCTGAAAGTGGAATGAAATGTACACGAAACTTGGTTCAAATGGGGGGGTTTTTTGGTGTGAAAATGACATTGTACGGCATTTGGATGTATGGTATCACAGCACATTATCCATAGCATGATGCTGGACCCAAAAGAAAACGGCGGCACGGGGGCTCGGTGGGGTGGGGCGGCACCGCTGCCTCGCAGCGAGAAGGTCCCGGGTTCTTGTCTGCGTGGGTTTACTCCGGGTACTCCGGTTTCCCCCCCACAGGTCCAAAGACGGGCGTGTTAGGTTAATCGACTCACTGATGCCGATAGCGACCAAAAAATAAACAAACAAAGCAGCTTGTGTGCCACGATGAGGTTCCTTAAAGTGAACTCAATGTGTGCGACCTCTTAAAACCAGTAGTCTTATTGGTAACGTTGGTCCAAATCGCATAGCTGTTAAACCGGGTTGAAGCCTGTCCACTACATAAATCAAGGCAAACCACCCAGTGACTCCTCCCGCCCCGTGGAAGTAGTGTGTTGGGGAATCCCGTGGGACATCAGTGTAACACCATGTCCCATAACCCATGTATAAAGTAGTGTTACACCTGTTGCGGCGCTGCCATCAACTGTTATCCAAACAGCGGAGCAAAGACTACAGTGTTGTAACACAAAAAAAGCTTAACGTTCAAAAAAAAGCTCTTTCGTTACAGCATAGATTTTGACATCATTGTAACCATTCTGTGTGCTCTCGCATATTCAAGGGGCGGCTGTTCCAACCGGACCATCCTTTGAGCACCAAGTTCTTCTGTTGGTCACACTATTTAACCATTAAAGTGTCTAATGAGTTTTGGGCTCTGAGGAAATGAGCCCAGTTCTCCATCAAAATTGACAAACCGCTTTTTTTTAATACTTTAGTTTTTAGGATCTCGGGACAAAAAAAAAAAAAAGAAAAAAGCAACTTGCTGGAAAGGTAGATACTTATGAAAACGTACACATAATCAGTGAGGAGTTTTAACTGCTCTATCTTTCAGATTGTGTGTTCGTGTTAAGTGTTAGTAATGAATGGGACCGTGTTTTTTTTCTCCCCCCTGCATTTTAGCCTTTGCTTGTTTCAGGAGCAGCAACTGCAACTGGGGTTCTGCTATTTTCATACATTTAATATAAAAAAAAACAAAAAAACAATTCCTCCTGCTGCATTTGAATAATTCAACCGCCTGTCTGTTGGCAATACAGATGGCACAAGGGGTGCTGGTAACAACGAGTAGGGAGGACCCCAGAAACGATCACAAAACAATGAAAAAGATTAGCAAAAGATTGAATGAGATTGAAATTAAATTTAAAAGATTAAAAAGGCACGACCTTGCCCGGTCCATACCAATCATTTTGACGTTGTCTTCTTTCCCCTCTTATTTTGATTTTTGTTTTTTTTTGGTTTTTTTGCAAAGACTCCTCTTTCTCATACTGGGCCATAATTGACATGAAATCTGTCTGGTATCTTAATAAAATTCCAGACTCCTGCTAATGAGCTGATGAGTTCAAACAGTCAGCATGCTACATTACATTAAACAAGATCGATTAGAGCATCACCGTCAGCACCTTCACCTGCCCTCCCTCTCGTCTCCTTAGCCATATCTTTCCTGCCCTCCTGCCTGACACCTCCTTATTCCGGTAAAAGCACAGCCTGCCTCTGGATAACCTTGGCGAGGGTGATGAATGAAGAGGGGAGGGGTGAAGTTAACAGGAGGGATATATCTAATTTGGAAGGTCGGTTCCCTGTCAATGCAACAAATTGTAATCTACACCCGCAGAGCCCAGATCATTAACAGTCCTCTGTTCTACAACAGCCATCACCCTTCTGAGAAAAGCTTCACGCTGGACATGCTGGACAATAATCAGTTACCAAGCTAGACACTTAAACGGTAGTTCAAATCACTAAATTCTTCCAATTCTCTACCCTACCCTACCCTAGCGACACACACAAGGTTATATCTATGCACACGCGCACAAACAAGCCAATGCCAACTGAGCAATCAAGTAACCTAACACGCAAGTCTTTGGACTGTGGGAGGAAACCGGAGTACCCGGAGTAAACCCTCGCTACAGAAACTGGTCCTTACGTGCATTATTTCTCCCTAACTTGACAATCCATGGAAATTAAGTCACTTGGTGGAGAAAAATGGCATGAGATCTGATCCCAGTGTGTGAATCGTACACCCGGAGTGTGTGACACAAAATATGAGCGCTGCTTTGGAAGAAGGAGAACAGCTAGACTTGTTTTTCAACTTTGTGTCTTTAGGGAAGGTGCATCAGTAATGGCTTTGATTACTGATGGTTTCTTTGATAATTAGATTGCAGATGGAATTAAATAAGGTACATTTTGGAGCATTATAGCTTTTCTGGCTGACTGATGAGGACTTAGGAATATGCAGTGTAGGGGTAAAATCAGCACTCGAGCGATGATTTGATGATATAGCAAGTGAATAAACAAGTTAACAGACTCAGGAGAGGGAAGCCCTGCCAGGCATCGTCTGAAAACGACCAGGGGAAATTATTTTTGCTTTGGCACGAAAGACGCAAAAATAACCCACCGCTTTGCCTAGATGGGTCCACCCCAGCAAAAAAAAGGTCAAAAGAGAGTTCAAATCATGTCCGTATCACAACGGTCAGTCCAGAAATCACTATTGCACGTACAAAATAGGCCCAATTGGGCTTTGTTTACGTTTTAAAAAGACTTTAAAAAAAAAAAAAAAAAACCTTGATTCTGTACTCCATCAAGTTTACATTCCTTTAAACCTATGCCGTTTACATAATAATTGGAACGTCAGTATTTTTGGAAATGCCGTGTTGATGCCAAAGATCAGAGGAGAACAGCCAGGCCGGTTCAAGCTGATAGAAAGTCAAAAAAAAAAAAAACAGGTGTGCAGCTTCTTTGAACGCACATTTTTAACCTTTAGTCAGATGGGCTAGAGCAGCAGAAAGCCATGCTGAGCGTCCCACCCCTGTCAGTGAAGAACAATCAACTGAGGCCTCAGCAGATTTGGACAACAGAACGTTGGAAAAACGTTGCCTGGTCTGAGGAGACCAGATTTTCGGTGGTTATATTTGGATTTGGATCAATATGGGCATAAGTCTCTCAGGAATGTTCTCAAATCAAGTCATAAATCATCTGAAGGAAAAAAGGGAGTCCTAGCAAGGTAAAAAAATGCCTATTAAATTGGCCAGTAAGTCGCATCAAAGATACTAAAGTGTGCCGTTCTAACAAGTCAGTGACCTAAGAAGAAGTAATTAGCATTTCTTTCAATTCTATCAAATGCATGTAAATAGACGTAAACAAGTGCCTGCATTGCAGTGCGTGTAGGTGGGTGTTAAATAGCACGGACTCTTCAAAACAAACAAACATGTATTTGTTATATAAATTAGATAAGGTAGATTGCTTAATGACGTTGGAGCCCCACGCCACTTTTCACTTCTGTGAGATTTCTTCATCAAAATCCATATATAACATTGCTTTTATCTTCTAATCTACCGCATTTATCTAACACAGGCGTGTGCAAATATGAAATGAATTAGATTAGATCTATTCGATTAAGTAACGTTTGCACTCTTTGTGACGCCAGTTTTTAAAACCCCTGCTCTAGGGGGTCCTGGAGCAATTCCTTATTTAGAAAGATGTCTGCCATTAAATAATTAATTCATTTAGAAAGATGTCTGGCATTAAAATATTGCTTAGCACCTCTTTTCTTGGACGGTGGGTGGGGCGGCACCGCTGCCTCACAGCAAGAAGGTCCCGGGTTCGATCCCAGGGCGGGGCGGCCTGGGTCCTTTCTGTGTGGAGTCTGCATGTCCTACCTGTGTCTGCGCGGGTTTACTCCGGGTACTCCGGTTTCCTCCAGCAGCCCAAAGACATGCGTGTTAGGTTAATTGGTGTGCCTAAATTGGCACTGGCTTGTGTATGCAAAACAGCTGCATGCCGGTCCCAAGCCCGGATAAACGGGGAGGGGCGGAGAAAGCAACGGCAAACTGCTCCAGCGTCCTGCCGAAATACTTCATGGATCACATCGACGAAAGACAGCAACGTGTGGAGATCGATGATCCATCGAGTGACCGAGTGTGGGCCGCGACTGGACGGTTAATCCAATCCAATCCAATTTTTTTGCTGTGAAGTTAATGGGCCACGCTGAGGCATCGTCTAACAATGGCTACAGACACACAGAATAAGGGCTGAAAAGTGAGAGAGAAAAATGGGAAGAACAGAAAAAGAAGAGCAATGCCAATGAAAACCAATTAAGGCGAGCGGTTACCTGGTAACCAAAGGGGCCCAGAGGCGGGGGGCGTGGGGGGATTAGCATAGCTTCGCTCATCAAATTCAAATATGCACAAATATTTTTCTCTGCCTCGTTTTAGTGATATTAGTTTGCAGCCGAAGCGCGTGTACGTTTACAGGAGACACACACACACACACACATACACACACACACTTGCTGTAAGTGAGAGCATGGGTAGGCATTCTGATATTGCTTCAAGATCACGCTGACAACAGGAGCAGGCGAAGATGCAAGCAGGTGGCTTCATCTCCGAAAATACAGGCTGAGACGCTGAAACTGCTGATTATGGAGCGACTGGTGCAGAGCCTGATAGCTAATGTAAACTCTCATGTACTATTCATTACTTAAAGAGAGCCTGTGAGAGGGAGGGAGGGAGGGAGGGAGCTGGAGGAGAGAGAAAGGACAAATGGAGTCTGATAGAAAAACGGAACTTGCTACGTTAATGAACCCGGCCGAATAGAAAATGTTCGAGACAAAGTGTGCACTTTTTAGTGTACCAGACAGAAGTTGTTAATGCCGAGATGAAGACAGATCGAGATTGTTTAAAATAAAAGAACTGAAGCGGCCCTGCAGGGCGCCGAATGAGATTGCATGAATCAAGCGATCGTTCTAATTTAATTACAATAATCTCCTTCTGAGCTCAGAAAATTAAACCCGGTGACTGGATGACACACGGCTACACTGTGCGCTCTCCTAAATGACGCCAGGAGGGTAATTGGCGCAGTGTGAATGGGACGCCTTGATCTGCTTTTTTTGAAGGGATTGCGAGAAATTGTCCTGAGACTTCAGTCATATGATTTAATAAGCGACTGTTTGATTTGGCGTATGCAGCTCAGAGCCTGATTGGACAGGTGCTGAAGAAATACTCAGGGACCGTGGCGGCCTAGCGGTTAAGGTACCGGACTGTGGACCAGAAGGTCCAATCCCACCTCTGCTACGGCTGGGTCCCTGAGCAAGGCCCTCAACCCACAATTGCTTGGATTGTAAGACTTTTATTAACTGCACGTCGCTCTGAATAGTTTTCTGTATGGTTGGAGGCTGCAGAGTCCTATAGGTATTTTAACGTCCTATCCTGCTGTCAGAACCACTTGCTCAAAATGTAATCTGGAATATGGATAGAGCGCATCTGAAAATACAGTGAGATATTAGTACATCGTAAGCTGCACTGAAGACGAGATGCATCTTTTGCAGGAAGTTTCAGTGCATTTTTAACAAGGCAATACAAAACAACATGCTGCACACGTAAGCACGGGGATGGTACAGGTACCGGACTGGACTGCCCCTAGTCAGGACCTGTCCCCAATAAACAAAGCGTCCAGAGACTTGTGAAATGAATAATGCAACAAACGTGACCCTGTACTGTTTCATGTTTGCACAAAGAATGGGACAAAATAACACGTGAAACACTAAATCTCTTCGATGCCTTCGAGTCCTCGATACGTCTTTTTAAGTGTTTTGAGACTTCATTTTTGAGCATCCCGATGTTCTGAAGGCCTGAAGTGCTTGAACGGATGTCCATTAAGCAACGAAATTAAGCTGACCAGACGAAATGTGAAATAGATTGGGTGGGCAATGAAATAAAAGTCAGAGTAAATGTAAGGAAAGCTGCGTTTATGAGTGTTTGCCATTTCCATGCTGTCCCAATTTCGTTCTGATTTGGGGTTGCATCAACAATGACTGACTTGAATCAGTTAATAAAAATATCGCTGGATGCACAATAACGTAAACACAAACTGGCAGATTACGCTGTGTTTGGACAACGTTTCACGGATTCCTTTCCAAACCCCCCAAAAAAAAAACTGTGGATATCTTTTGCTACTCAGCAGAAGGTTTCATCTCGGCGTACTGTGAGAATATCTCAATTAACAAGGTTTCACAGCAGAGCTCAAAGTTGCACTTTTTTTAAAAGGTTGGCAACAGAAAGAACGGGATTTGACAGCTGTTTTTTTTTATTTATTTTTTTTTTTTACTCCTGCCTATCTGGATTAATAGGTCATCCCCCGAATGCGCCCAAAGAACTTAGTGTGGGCTTTCCAGAACATCGTCCCACTGTGGATCAACTTTCAGGAGAACCGTCCTCACTTTGTTATGGGAATTCACCGTTCATTTATTCGTTCTTTTGTTCATCGGCCGACTCGCTTTTCCTAGCCAGGGTCACCCGAGAGCCAGAGCCCAACCGGCAACGCGGGGCACAAGGCAGGAACAACGCTAGACATGGTGCCAGTCCATCACAGGGCACACACATTCATTCACACGCAAAAGGGACACTTTGGGAACACGCATTAATCTAACATGCATGAATCATGCATTCAGCCAACCGTGGGGAGAACATACAAACTCCATAGAGTCCTTTAAAATAATGATGGAAATGTGCTTTTAACTAAGAATCAAATCCTCGGAGAGGGATAAACAAAGGGCTGATATGTCAAAAGGAAAGAAAGAAAGTGCACAAGAGGAATGTCAGGTACAAGTACAGTACAAGAATATTTATTCGTTTAACAAAGCTGCACACGTCCTAATTCGACAGCTCAGATTTCCATACGACAGCCTTCCTTCACTCACTCTCCACTTGAGATGACGTGAAGATGATTTTATCATGTAGCAACAGGCATGTGTGAGCTTAATAATGAGCCGTATGAGCGAGCTGAAAACTGATGGTTTTCACTCGTGCCTCAAAATCACTTTTATTTTAAGTTTTCACAAGAAAGCCCTTACATTTAACTTCCCGAAATAGCAACAATATGCCTCTATTACTGACTCATTCAGCTGTTTTCATGGAGCTTTTTAATTTTCCCAACTGATTTCTGGTCCCGGTATTTTCATTCTCAAAATGAAAGCCCTTTATCAGTGGCTCGCTGCCCTTTTTCACTGAAATTACATAGGATTAACGCTTTTGTTGGTCTTTTTAAAAGTGCTAGGTGGTTATTAGGATCAGATTTAGTGACCAGGTATAGTTTTTTGTTCAATGTTAGCCCTTGTCAACCTTTTGACAGAACCACATGCACATCAGTGCTAGGAAATATTTCTGAAATAAGAGGTCATTTGAATAGGAGACCAACATTTTTCATTCAAATGTTATAAAAAAAAGTTAGCAAAATAGCTTTTTTTCCCCCATTACAAATTTCAGACTTCCAACCCCAACAGAAACGTGACCCATATAAATACCTGTTAAATAAGCAGCAAGAAGTCGGAGTTCTGATCTCAGACTAAAGAGCAAAGCGCAGACTTGGGTGCTGGCAAATTTGTGATTTTTCCTGCCCGTTTGAAAATCCCGTCGCACACTTAAAAAGATACATAGAACAAAAACTTTTGGCGATTTTTTTCTTCCCACTGTTATCACAACGTTTCTAGATATTGTCCACAAGTTATTCATCCCATCCGCACCTCACAATACGGCGTTCGCTTTCAGCACCGTCGAGTCCTGTCAGGAAGAACCTATTGATAGCTGTGCCATCTCACACCCCGTCCCCATGCACCTTAAATAACACGCGGTTAAAACCAGCACCTCAAGTCAATCGCGACGAGAGCGAGGTGGATTCGATACCGTTTCCTGACATCCTCTTGCTCTCTGGCCCAACAGAAGCGAGCTCCTCCGTGTAAAAGGTGAGAGGTTGTGAATGAAAGGAGGTGATTTAAATTCGCTGACAGAACTTTAAATACCATCTAGGGATCACAGTTCGGCTTAATAACGCAGTAATTATTCACCTGGGAATAACGAAAATGAAGTCAAAAGCCTCGTTTATGAGCATGGATGTACGAGTGGGTTTCATCAGCAGCCGGGTTAAACTTGGGGCACGTTTGGTAGATAATCGTTGAGGCAAAAAGGCTTAAAAAAAAAAAAAAAAAAAAAGGATGCAGAAAGTCGGAAATGTTGAGTGTAAATAGCACAAATGTATAAAAGATTGTAGCCCTTTTACCCTCGTTGCTAAAAGGCACGGAATCTCCATCAGCAAACCGTGGGAGTGGAATATTTTGGACTATACCCATTAATGCGATTCAACATAAGAGCCCCATAAGCTTTTCACTTCAATCCACAAAGAAAGTTCGGGTGTTTTTTTTTCCCCCTTTTTCGTCAGAATATGCTGTTAAATTTGATGAATTTTAATGGGGAAACCTTATGATTGTAAAGTGGATTTCATACCATTTCTAACCCTAATCCTAACCCCGCTTCACCTTTTAGATTTTGTCACGAAATACATTCATGTAAAAGCTTAGATTTTTTTAATAAATAAACTACGCTTAATCTTCTGATCTAAGATTGGATATACCACCGTTTTAGCAATAGTATAATATATCAAATATAATGATAAGATAATATATCATAATAATAACCATATCATGCCACAAATACAGGCAAAACCAGATCGATTTGCCCCCTAGTCAAATCGTACTTCCAGCTTTGACGAGCAAGGTCAAACAGAAAGACTGAAAAAAAGAAATACTAGAGCTTCAGACTCTAAAGGTCACGCTTAGTGCACCTAAAGCAAAGGTACACGGCAGAGGCATTGCAGGACAGTTTTACATTCGTAGCTGGCAAGGACAGAAATCCTACTTAAGCACTGTTCTGAAACAGCCATGCAGAAAGCAAAAGGAAAGCTATAGGGCAGGCATTGCTTGGCCAGTAAACATCGTCCCTGCCCATCGGGTGCCATGAGATTACTAAGCTATATAATAAATTGCCCTTCAGGTTTAAATTTGCCATCTCTCGGTACGTGTGCATTTCTATTGGAGCTATTCAGCTGTGTAGGAATGGTGCTACACTTGATGGATGTTGTGTGCTCCCGTTCCAGTATAAACGGTACACACAATATAAACAGGGCTCACTGTCAAAGTTCGCTGCCTGCTGTTAAAAAAAAGCGTTCGCTGAGGCTTTTTTTTTTTTTTTTTTCCTACAGCCATTGTTGTGGCAGTTGGGGAGGGACTGGAAATGACGGGCCACTGGGGAACTGGGGTCGAAAAATTGAAAGAGAGAGGCCGTTTCCACAGTGGACAGAGGTTAACATAGCTTCAAGGCTGCCGTTATAGAGCTGCATATTCAGCAAGGTGCACACATTCCTCCCAAATCCGGCATGAGGTGCTTCTGTGACTCAGTGGGCCCCGGACAGGTTTAAACAGGACAGACTTTCTTAATCAATAAGAGTTGGGCTCCTAACGCCGTGTTGCCGGTCCACTGCAAGCGAAGGCGACGGCAGGACACACAATGGGTGCCATGACAACAAACTGCCTTCTGATAAGCGCCCGTAAATGGTGCCACGTGTCTGGACGGTGGACAACAAATCTGTGGAAGCTGCGGATACCTTTTGGCGGATCAAACACCAACTCTCTACTGGTGGTCTGTCTGGACCGTCCAGAGCTTGTTCGGCATGTTTGCGAGTGCCCTCATCAAACCACTGCTCCCAACACGTCCCAACAGGTAGGTCAGAACAGCCGATGTGGCGTGTAATTCGTCAAAACCGATGCACGAATTCTCAGGCCACCGACGCATCTGCTCTCAAAGTCAAAACGCAAGAGGCATGTCTAGCAGGCAGCGATTTCTCACGAAGACGTACCCCGCCTTGAGAGGCCTTTTTTAAAGGGCTGCATGTGGAGCACTTTTACGCCCCGTTTACGGCAAGATCCAGTGTCTAATCGGACCACAATTATAATCTCTTACATATCTGCATCTGAGTCAAAACTGCATGCCATAACATTTCCAGTCTATACAAACCCCCTTAAAGCCGAGTTGATCGCGCATCCACCCCACAGCCCCACACAGCCCCCTTTCTCGTCCCTTCTTCAATGCATTTCTCTCTCCACCCTTCTGAAGGGCATTTTTGTCATTCTGTACCAATACACCTCTTTAAAATGAGCATCCATTTCTCTTTCTGTCCTTTTATGCAATTAGAGCCGTGTGTTTAGTGCAAGAGGCTGATGGCCTTGATGCCAAGTGACATTTCTCAGGAAGCCGTCCTTCAGCGAGAGTGCTACATGACATGTCATCACTCCACTAGGACCGCGTCTTGTCTCCATCTTTTGTCATTCCATGGCTCAAGTCTGCGAGCGCGTATGCGTAGGGGCAGGGGCACAATGCATTAACGACATTACAAGGTAAGCATGGGGGTTTCACAGGCGGAGGAAGAGCTAGGGGGTATTTCAGTATGCCATACGTATATAGACGATGCCGTTACAGGTAGCTCTGAATGAGCTTCACTTTTACTTACCCGTCTTCCGTTCTGTCTCCGACTGACTCACGACTGAGTCTCGCCGACCCTCGATCAATCTTCATTTTTGCCCTCTCTGCCAGCCTTCGAACCCTCTTTAATGACCAGTTGCTGAAATCTCTCAAGTGAAAAAGCTCCCCTATCATGTCTCTCTTGCTCATTTCTCTCCTCCCTCTCCTCTCCATCCTGCGTGATCGCAATCCTTCTTTCCTAATAAACAGGACTCCTAGGGTGCTACAGCTATGCGCCCTGTGCAAAATCCACTTGTGTGTATTTCCTGAACTTGTTTTTCCTCTAACATTGCACCTACTGATAGGTAAATGTTCAAACTCACTCGGTTATTGCAGACTGGATTTTTAAAAATTCGAATCAATTCACTAATGTCTCGCAGAGAGTAGGCTTCAGTACCGCGAGGATGTCGGTTTTTGATCGCTGTTGCACCAACAACGAGAAAAATGGAATCAATGAACCTCTAGTATTACCTTATATATCTGCCAAAATATTAAATGCAAGTTGCGCATCATGTCCATTGAATGGCTCATAAAGTAGAAACAGCTTAGTCGGATAGGGACGGAACTACTGACCAGAGGGTTGAGGGTTCAAACCTTGGGACCGGCTCAGTTAAATTGTAAAATGCTCTGGTTGGGAATGTGTGTGTATTATCTTAAACGTAAATTCACTATGAATTATTGCATTCAAGTGCCTTCGGTCAACGAAATGACAACCAGGTGTGAGCAGGCACCCTGTTTCTTTATAAAGCATCTCTAAAGAATCTGGACCCTACCAATCCTCAGTCAGACAGACTGTGTAAAATGTGTAAATGTGTAAAATTCATTGGTTCAATAACACTGTAAGCCTCCCCGTAAATGGTCAGCCAACAAAGAGCAGTCCAAGAGCAAGGCATGTCAAATTATAATAGATCCCAAGGAAGTCTAGGGCAACAGCCAAGCAATGCAAGACTTCTTGCACTAATGAAAAATAACGATAGCATTCTTTGGCTAACGTTAAAGTTTACGAGTCCAAGACCAGAAAAACATTTAGCAACAGTGGTACGCTTAGCCAGGCTTGGAATGATAAAGGCACGGCTCTCCAAAAACAATATTGCTGGCCATATGCAGTTTGCTAATGATCAAACTAAGCAGACTATTTGAAAAGTATTTTTTAAAAAATATTTTGCGGACGCACAAGTCCAAAAGAAAACTTTTCGAGTTAAATACGAAACATGTCTGGAGAAAGGAAAACCAGTCATGGCACCAATCAAATGCAAAAGAAGAATAAAGTTAAAGTTGGAGTGGCCAAGTTAAAGTCCGGGCCTTAATCCAGCAGTTATGTTTTGGATGGACCTCAGGTGAGCAGTTGATATGAGGAAACCTGCCAACAGTCACAGCTGAAGCTCGTCATTTCCTTCATGAACGGACGAATTCTGACGTGCAGGACTGACCAACAGTTAAGGAACCCTGTTTAATTTCACAACGGGGTCACATCAGATACTGAAAGCAAATGTTACCCTTACCGGCACCTGTCACTATGAGACAGTGTTAAATATGGACTAGAGAACCAGGGTTCATCTTTAGTTAACAGTTAACAGTTTAGTTCAACAGTTTTAATCGATGTGTTAACTAAACAAACAGTCGCGGACAGCATCGCAAAAGAGTAGACCGAGTTAAAGGGGCACCAACATAACCCAACATCGCTTTCGTGAGTGCGAAGTCGGTTGGAACTTTGTGTCGAAACAATTTGCGATTCAACCGTTTCAAACCAAAAAAAAAAATGTCCCAAAGTTCAAATGACTACAAAGAACAATAAATAAAAGGTATTGGTCAAATAAAGGAATGAATGAATGAATGAATGAATGAATGCACTCGGTGTCCTACCGCCCTCTTTAAAAGTGACTGTCCAAGAGAGTCATGGAATAAAGAGCTTGTGAAGACGTGGATGATTGTTTTTCCCAAGGTGAATGGCGAACAGGTTGGAGATGCAGATGGATGAAGGTAGAAGGTGGTAGAAGAGCCGAAGGACTAAAGAAAAAACAGCAAATGGTTACAGATCAAGGCCCATATTCAAATGCTTTATAGTGTCCATTCTACTAGTTATAGCAGTAATTAGTTGCAAATTAAGTATACACAACAGAAAACAGTTACACCAATCTGCTTAAAGTTTAATCCCGACTGGTTTTAGGGAGCGTACTAAACTAATCTTTACTTTGTTCTGGCATGCAGCCCTATACATATTGATCATGACTCACCGGGAAATCAGCGTATTCCTACTTAACGTCACAGCGCGAGCACTTCTGTATCTGCGTCGGCTTAGTTCCAGTCGTTCTAATTTAATTTTATTAGTTAAAATGGAGGTTTTAAAAAAATTTAATAGCACCCAGAACATCTACATCGGCCGTAAAAGCACGAGGGCCGGGCTGTATCAATTTTTGCACAGCGATAAAACGTGTCATCACTACCTACCTGAATTAAGGGGACAGGTACATATATAGAGGTGATTTCAACTCGGCTAGGGAGCATATTTTTACCGACCCTTCCTCATGAAAAATAATGATATTATGCATTTTCAGAACAAATTAACCTGGGGTTTAACTAGCCTGGGTTACAAAAAAGTAATTTTTTTTTGCCAAACTCAAATTTGTAATAGATGTAATAATTATAATCAGTAAAGACACTCATTAATTACCTTCCACTTAATCCACTCGGGGTCGCGGGCCTAGGCGCAAGGGCAGGAACAACCCTAGATGGGACACCAATTGATCGTAGGGCACACAGTCACACACTAAGGGCCACTTTAGAGACACCAATTAACCTAACACGCATGTTTTTGGACTGTCGGAAGGACCCAGGCTGCTCCACCCTGGGACTGAACCTGGACCTTCTTGCTGTGAGGCAGCGGTGCCGCCCCACCGAGCCCCCGCGCTGCCCCTCAGTAAATATGATTATATTTCAAATATTTTTCTTATTTGTTGAACTGGAATCTTTTTATTTACTTCTAGGACTATGTAGTCATTCCAAAAAGTCAAATTATGATTATGTTTTAGGTCATGTTTAGGCAGAAAATATATCGGAAATTTGAAAGGCTCACAAACCTTCAAGCGCCACTGTAATTATGTTGCTCTAAAACAAAAAGATCAGAACAGTGCAAAGTTATTTTTCTTCGGTCCTTTATTGATGTGCAAGCTGGGCAATTAAAAAAAACGTGACAGGAAAAATACTGATGCCTCAGAACTTTGATGCTGGTAATGACTTTTGAGAGGACGCTGGATGACAAAGCAAACAAAGAAATGAATCCCAATTTAAACCCAACCTCGCCGTTTACTCAAACGCCGAAGGCAGCCGTAGAGTGCACTGTAGCCCTTTCATTTTGGACACATCACGGGAAGAACCAGTTCACTGAAAAATATGTTTGATTGGAGTTGATGAGAAAAGAAATCATCAAGAATGACAACAAGAGCTGACTTGATGGCACTTAGTAATACTGTATGAAAACAATGTGACATTACCTCCAGCTATATGTCATCGTTTGTCCTTACAATCTCACTAACCCGTGCCAAGTTCTAATAAAACAGCAGCAAGCAGTTGTCTGGTTTTGAAACATACCTTGAATTTTAAAAACCCACAAAAGATCGCTGTGTTCTGTCATTCCCATGACATTGTCACGGTTGTCAGGAGAACCCTGAGCATGGCTTCGTTTGATGAAGTATTACCAAGTCCTTCTGAAGTCAAGGACAGGAAAGCAAACTGTATGTACAGAATCTCTGCGAGACACTAGCAGAATAAAAGGTGAGCGGGAGGAGGAGGGGGCAAACCTAAATACCTTTTTTTTTTTGTGAACGTGTCTTGAATCAAGAGCTGAAATTAAAATGAGGAACTGATAGGTATATGGTAAATGGTGGGACAGACAGTGTCGGCACAAGATCACGTCATTATCACTGCCTTTTTCACCAGGGTCCTGTGACGAAAGGTATATTTAACAGCCAACAGGTTAGGTTAATTGATTACTCCCATTCTTAATTGATGCCAATAGCGACGTTTAATAAGCCGAATAAGTAAACAAACAAACAGTGACTTCTGCTGCCTAATCTGAAATACCAACTGGCTAGCATACAGTAGAGTTTCTCACTCATACTGTACTTCCAATAACAGCTACATGCATGGCCGCACACACATATGCGCACGGTGAAAATGGTTAACTGGAGTCTGCGCAGCGGTGCTTGACTGCCAGCTCAAACCAGTACACTTGCAACATTACGATGGCAGGAGCCCATCAGAGTGCTGCAATGCTCAGCACTCTCAGCACTACACCTAGTGGTTCAGCGTTGTGCCTTGGCTCTGTTTCAGTGGAGAAGAAAATTATCCAACACGGGTGTCGTGATGCCAGCTGGTAGCCAGGCCTTCACACAACATCATGTGTCCAAATCTAACTTAGTTTTGATATCACAGTTTGGATATAAGATTATCAAGGAGACATGGATGTAATATTTGCGTGTCAGTACATTTGCAAATATAGTTTATATAGAGGAATGGGGGGGGGGTGGGGGAGATGAGAAAAGTGATGTGATGATCCAGACCAGATACTGTAAGTGTATTGTAGATGGGAGCTGAAGTGTAGGCTAATGGATTACTGGGTGTGATTCCATATTCATTGATGCTCACAAATCCTCACGCTTCACAGCAGCAGCTAGCGGTGCAAATCCCTTCTTTACCCACCAACCCGTACACAGACTGGTGAGCCATAGACGATATGCTTCAATATTCAGGATTAATAGTGAAGTCACTGATTCACATCGAGTAACACACACACAGACACAGACCTGCAAACACACACAATAGGTCTTGTCTATTGTTGGAAGGATTTAGATGATTAGATGATTCACTCTATTCCTACAGCTGAACTTAACATGAACCTCAGTAAACTCTATTAT
>JAUZST010046883.1:0-25558 GCA_034779995.1 Parotocinclus haroldoi | reverse complement strand
AATGGCAATTTGGCGTAATCATTAACTGAAATGTTGAAAGAAACCGGAGTAAAGTCGTACAGACACAGGGAGGACTCAGGTCGCTCCAACCTGGGTTTGAAACCAGGGTCTTCCTGCTGTGAGGCAGCAGTGCTATCCATCAAGCCACTGTGTTGCCTTGTCTCAGTCAATAATCAAAGTCCCAAGCCTTTTAACAGTGTTAGTCATGCAAGTCTAGAGTCCTCAAATTAGCGACTCATGTCATGTGACTCGAGTACTCCAACTATAGTACCTGTGTATGCTGTGGGCTTGCTCTGTGTGTCTGTATCCCAATCAATTTGACCAGGTTCTACAGGCTTACTTTAAACCAAAATGGGATCATGCTTTTACCAAGAGTCTGGAATGGTTTTCAAAGTGGCATGAGAGATGACCTGTCTCCTCTACTGTTTTTAAAACCAAGCTCAAAACGTTATTAATTAAAGTTATTAATTAACATTTAGCAGCTGGACCAGCAGGCCATTGTTGTTTACTCTGTCATATTCAGGATTTATCAAGAAGCGGTTGTGTTACTGACTCATGTTTGAGAAGAAAGCAGGAGATGAAGAGGGAAAATGAAACGACGCAATCACCATACAAAAGCAAAATGTACTCAAGTCATGCCAAACAAGGAAAAGCAGGGTTTAAATAACCGAAATAATGACAGAAATGAAGCAGTTGAATGAAATCAAGACGTCAGAATGTAAACAACAGTGATTTACCATGCCAACAAGACATGGAAAGAGTGATGGACGCTGGGAAGTGTAGTTTGGTACGACCTCAGTCATGACACTGACTGTGTTCAGTACATGCCTCCCTTTATGTTGAATTATTGTGATATTATAAACCCAAGCATGTCTGGTATTAATTGTAAAAGCCTTTTCTCTTTAAGAAGCAGTGAATCCTAACAATGGACTCGTACAAAAGTGAATCAGGTGTGGAGGCTCACAAGCTGAATGCTTAGGCTAAATATATTTTAACTTTAGGACATGTGAACCCACTCTCAGTTACAGAACTGGTTCGTATCTAGGGCACTTGCTGTATCTTGCAACGTTTGTGGAGCTGCTGTGGGAAACTAGTTCAGTCCATCACTTCAGTTGAGGTCTTTTTTAAAACCAATATCTGATCAGCTCATTCATTTCTGGGATCAGCTGGAACATGATTACAAGTCAGTCCTCAATCACCCAGCATTAGTGCCTGTCCATACTATTGATATGAGCTGAATGAGTGAATCACTGCAGTCATGTTTCAAATTAGATATCCTTTTGGTCTCGTTTTAATGGATGAATCCTTGAAGGAACCTGACATAACCTTGAAAACCTCACTAATAGACCGACTTATCAGAAAAGTCATGAGTGTAAAAGCAATCCTCCCACTCGATCTTTCATCTGCCGCTTTAGTGGATCATCATCCCTTCCCTCTCGCCAGACTCAAGCATTCATTCCTGTCTGGCATTCTGATTATGCCCTCAGCAATTGAAATTTTCACCACAAGCCTTAGCCACTCATGAGGTCTACAGTATAAATCAGGCAGGCTTATTAAACCTCAGTGAGTCAGTTTTAATGTCTAAAAAGGCACGTGCTAAACATTAATCAACCTAGCTACGGAATTACCCACCCGTGACCTGCTTCCAGCGGGCCAGGAGTTCCTGGCATGGCATAACTTAACCTCTCACATTCACGATCGTCCATAAATGAGTTCTCACAAACCATTAATAATGTATTAAAGGCATTTTTCAACCTCCACCCAGTACTGGCTTGGCAGCCAGCTGGCAGCAACTTTGCCGATGCACCCGCTTGCAAAATTGGCTCAGAAAGCTTTTCACCAGATAGCCCCTTGCTTGTGTTCCCCTGTCTCCGATCGGTCTCTGCTGACTGCTGTTTAGACCACCTCATTTGCTTTCTAGCCAAAACATTCATTTCCATATGTGTGGCCGTCCCTGAGGACCACTTGCAACCAGCCTGATGTGCAGAGCCACTGCGGGGGTGAATACATTCATTCTGTGTGTTTGTGCAATGCGAGAGTAAACTACACAAGCAGCGGCTGCTCGCCTGCTGAAAGGCAGATTTCAAATCAGACTGCTTTCAGTTCCGAGTGGTCATTTTTAATAGCTTTCTCTGTGTGTGGTTAAAAAAGGGTTCAGATTCCACTGAAGTGGTTTCATTAAGCAACTAATTAGAAAGGATTCGATTTCCTTAGCAAAAGAGGACCCTCGAACAAAGCCTTTGTACGTCACACTTGCATAACAAGCGTGAAGCAAAATTAAGCAATCAGACAGAAAAGGAAAAACAGACTGAGAAAATAAGAGAGGCAAAAATGCTAGGGAACACGAACTGCATGTACCGGCTGTCGCCCTGTTCATAAAACCGTTCATTAATCCACCATTACGCAAGTGACAAGTCCTTCCTAAATGGCAGCAACCATGCTCACAGCACAGCTTATTAGACTATATTGTGAACCCAGGCTCTGGGCTTGGTCAGGGCCCTGTTAATGAGATGCCTTGGAGAGGAAAACTGTTCTTCAGGCTCATGTTAATGCCTTTCACATTCTGTCATGGTGAAGGTAAAAAATAATGGTTAACTGGGAAGTCACTGCATGGTGAAACATTCTGGACACAGACTGGATGTATAAATTCAACATGGTGTTGGGATCACTCCTCAATTATTTTGGCCCATATTGACATGACAGCGTCACGCAGTCACTGCAGATTTGTCAGTAGAACATCCATGATATAAATCTCTCACTCCACCGCATCCCAAAAGTGCGCTATTGGATTAGATTTTGGTAACTGTTGAGGCCGTCTGAGTACAGTGTACTCATTATCATGTTCCATAAACCCGTTTGAGATTATCTGAGCTTTGTGACATGGTGCTTTATCCTACTGGAAGTAACCATCAAAAGATGGCACACTGCTCATAAAGGGATGTGATCAAGACTCCTCAGACCAGCCATTTTTTCTATTTTGTTCAGTTTTGGTGAGCCCATATGAATTGCAACTTTAGTTCTTAGCACTTAGACAGTGCCTGTGTTTTTACTTGGCATGATGTTGTAGTCTATATGCATCAAGATTCAATATGTTGTGCAGTCAGAGATGCCGTTCTGCATACCTCAGTTGTAACAAGTGATAATTTGAAATAATGTTAACTTTCTATCAGCCATTGTGTGTTAATATTAATAAATCCCCCAGTTGCTCTATTAAACAGGTGTTATAGTTAGATATTAGATATTATTAGTATGACATCATCCATGTTCTCGATTGCTACTAGTAAATCTAGTAGGTAAAGTCTGTAACATGAACGGTGTAGCCTCACAGTACTGTTTACTGCCTTCACTATGAGTCACAAAAAACACAAAAAGTGCAAAATGATGATTCAGATCATTAAGGGATAAAGTATACAGGGTTACTTTTTCTGTTTACCATATTACAAAGATACCTAGTTTAATAAATTGGATAAAATAAGTCGGCTCAGTAACCAATAAGTTCATATAATACAACATGTCAGTTTGTATATCAATATTAAATCAAAACAAAAATTTAATATAAG
Organism: Parotocinclus haroldoi; assembly: GCA_034779995.1. Taxonomy (NCBI): domain Eukaryota; kingdom Metazoa; phylum Chordata; class Actinopteri; order Siluriformes; family Loricariidae; genus Parotocinclus; species Parotocinclus haroldoi. Next base: position 21,998 of record JAUZST010046883.1, on the reverse strand, counting down.
AACATTTAAATTTATTAAAATTTACAAAATTTTATATATGTGCCAGAAAACACCTAACCTGACAGTGGACAGAACTCAGAATAACAGTCCCTCTGAAATATTTAAAACCTATTACACAACAGCAGGTGTGTGGATGTGTATAAAAGGGGTCAGAAAGAGTGGCAGGTCATAGTAATAGTGAAATCACAGATGTTTGTTTAGCATTAACTATTGAAGGAAACAGTGATCCTGAAATACAAATGACAACAGAGAATTAGCATCTGCACCAGCGACAAGCAGAACACAGTGACCTAAAATCTACGGCGTGTGAGAGTATGATCCCGTGAGCCCATAAGCCATGTTCCCTACCATCACCTGACATCAAATCTCATATCCTGTCTCATTTCAAACAATGGTCTTGTGTTTTTTTCATGACAGGGATGATTGCAGCTTATTGCTATGCTCGGTGGGCAAAACCATTTTCATCACTGCTTAGCTCAATCCGCACATTCCCCAACACAAATTATTTTTTAACATCCACATCATCCTACTGAGAGTCAATGGATATTAAGTACACAGACAAACACAAGCACACACACACACACACACACACCCACACGCACACAAGCTGCTGTAGTTGTGGCCTAAAAATGACTTGCATCTTGTTCCTAGTTTTATTACAGAAAGAAGCCCTGGCAAAACAGTGGACCAGCTACACTTAAAGGAAATTCACCCAGCTTTATTACTTTGTAGCAAAGAAATGAATTGCAGATATGATGCAAAACAATTTATGTTTAATAGCTGGACATTACTGCTTTGTGAATAATTTCTTAAATTAAACTACTCTACTTAAATTAGACAATCCAGATCAACTAGTAGGAATTACTCAGAGCAATATTACATATACTATATAACAACAAGAAAAATATGAAGAATCATCAAAAAATATTGTTTCTGTATTGCTCATCCTCTGGTTTTTTATGACAGCCTGAACCTGGCTCCCTGACTTCACTAATGAAAAACAATATTCTTCATCAAGCCTTATGCAGTTTCTCAAATAGCAGTTGACAGATCAGCGTTGCAGGACTGAGCCTTGTCAAGATCCATTTCTTTTTTCCTTATTTTCAATCAGATTCAGACCCATGTTTCTAAGTCTATTTGCATTTCTTAAGGAAAAACACAAGTTCTGTTAGTTCTGTTGCAAAATTCATTATTATCCTGAAGATGACTTCATCATCACCAAATCTATTTTTATAGATAACGTAAGTGTTGGGTTCGATGTAATGTGGTAGAATCATTCAAATGAAAAAGAAAGAAGGTTGGAGACAGTATAACAACTTGAAGTGTTTTTTATTCAGCTTCAAGGACCAGCTTGTCCTAGCTCACTTTCTCTGCCGCACATTATCAAACACCACAATATATGACTTCTTCACCCGTTCGCAAAACAGAACAGTAAATAAACAAAGATTGTTATTTTCCCAAACTGTAACCCCAAAGCAAATAATTTTTAAACTATTAAACTTTAGCTATTTTGTTTACTACACCATACTGAATGCTTAGTATAATAATAGTATGCAAATCCACAATTTTGCTCTCAACTCTTGCACTCACTTTTGAGATAATGACTGCTTTTTCTCCTTTACCTGAAATGGAACCTCATATTCTAAATGAGTAAGGATATTTGATTGTTTTACTCAGGTTGTCATCTTTATATTTTACAAAGTTCCAGCATAATTTCCTTGGTCAATGTAGATTCACGACTCATTGCTGAAAATAAACTTACGATATTTCAACTTTACAATGGGAGTCCAAATTAAAAACGAAACAAAACATAAATACAATTTCAAACCATGAATTTTCCCAAGCAAGCAATACATGATGTACACAGTTCTCTTCTGTTGAAGAAGCCGGCAGTGCGTGACATAAAGAATCACAAAGAAGTGACTTAATACATTATTCAATACATTTCATGAGATTCAATACTTTATTATAAAATGTGGTTTATGTTTATGATTTTGTCCACCTGTAGTATGTAATGCAAGTGTTTAAAGTACACTAAACACTACAGTACTCTCCAGTACTTAAAGGGGGACGTTAGGTGGGCGGAGTGATAAGAACTGGGAAATTCAATTATTTGTATTTATTGGCACGTATCTTAAATCGGGAATGCATCAATATCTTCAGATTATCTACACTTCATGCTTAACTTCAGCTCACTTTAACCTTGTTTTCTTCTGTTCAAATGTTAGTCCTGGGTGATTTCTGTGTTGGGTACTCTCCGGGTACTCTAGTTTCTCCTGCAGCGCAAAGATGGGCATTAAGTAAATTGATTACACTAAATTTGCACAATCTGAGTATGTAGGACTTATTTCAATTTAAGCTTGTCTGTCACTAAAATGGCCCTTGATGCTACAAGCAACGTTAAATAAACCATATAAACAAAGGATATACTTGCACTAAATTTAAGACACAGTTGACAGAAAACAATGAAGATCTTTTTAGATACTCTATGTTGGATTTCTCACCTGCAGGAGTTTTATATTCCTTTTAAAGTCCTTTCATTTTTTCAACTGACAACTATTGGGACAATTTCTTTCAAATGGACTCCATAATGCCTGTATGAATGCTATTGAACTGCAAAATGTGTTTTAGACCTGTGGTGGGACTTGTTTTAGAAATGCAAATTCCATATTTTGCTTCACTTGATCTAAATAAAAAACAATAATTATATTTGTTTGAGGTATCCTTCATGAGGCCATCATGTACATCTATTGAAAAATAGTGTGTGCTTTGTTTGTTTGCTACAAATTTCTAAAAGCTGGGTGAACTTCCTCAAAGTGTGATGATTGCATAATTTATGAAAACATTTTGGAGCTCAGTAGGACATATCTAGAGCATGCGTTTCCTAAATTTAAATAACACTCATTTTATGCAAAGCTTCTGTTTGCAGAAAGTTTGTGATGAATATCTAAATGGACTTGGCACATGTAAATAGGACAGAGTAACACTGTAAATCTGGTGCAGCGCTGCTATTGTTGTATTTGGCATTAAATGCCCTTTAAAGGTGGCAGCATGAACATTTTTTTTTCTCTCTCAACAGACAGACTGTTCCAGTGACAGCGAGAGTGAGGATAACTTCATCGTCATTCCTCCTCGTGATCATCTGGGTCTGGCCATCTTCTCTATGCTCTGCTGTTTCTGGCCTCTTGGCATCGCTGCCTTCTACTTCTCTCAGGGGGTAAGTATGGAGCTACAGGCTCACACTTAAGTTTGTATAAAATTGTCTCCATCTTCTATGGTTTTGGTTTTGTTTGACAAGAAAAAAGGCTCATGTCAGCCAGTACATTAGGTAGTCTGGAAAAATTAACCATTGCCTGCATGTCATTTGCGATTGATTGGCTGAACCATTGGCTGATTTTTAAATTACGATTTTTAAAAATCCATAATCTTCTGTTTAATCCACACGGGGTCGCGGACCAACCAGTGCCCATCCGGCAACCCTGGGAGAAAGGGCAGGAAGAACCCTAGCAGGAACGCCAATCAATCATAGGGCGCACACACACAGTAAAACACTAAGGGCCACTTTAGAGACACCAATTAACTTGACACACATGTCTTTGGATTGCGAGAGAAAACCAGAGTACCCGGAGTAAACTCCACAGACACGGGGAGGACATGCAGACTTTACATAGAAACGACCCAGGCTGCTGGGATTGAACCTGGGACTGTCTTACTGTGAGGCAACCCACCCACTGAGTGAGTCACTGTGCTGCCCATTAATTATAATCAATGGAACGGAATCAGCGTTTCTAACTAGTGTGGCAGGACATTTTCTCAGTTACTACTTGGTTAAGGATCTTGTATCTTCTTAGCAAATGAGCAAGAGAGAAGCACATGGCTGTTAAAATGAACGGACGTTGATCAGATAGATGTTAAACAGCACATACCTGGATTTAAAAATGCCGTTTGTTTCCTTCACTGTCCTAGGCCGTTAATGCAGGGACATGGGTTTAAAATACAACTGATTTGATCAAAATGTTCATGCCACCACCTTGATGCATACGTTTTAGCCAGTGCCATCTACCCTGGCCTACACATATCCTACCTTGTACATCTCCTGTTGTAATTAGCTTAAAAATCACCTGTGCCAGCTATTTCTTAATTCTTTAAATTTTCCCTGTTATATAAGTAGTACTTCTGCTTTATGAAACTTATCGGCCATTCAAGTGGAGGCACTGATGGCATTATCTTGTCAGAAGCTAATGTAATTCTGCTGGTGTAATTATGGTAATAATGGGGGTGTTTACAGACAAGCTGATCCCGCGTTCGAGGTGAACCGGTAAGGATGGAGCTAGTTTTAACATGAAGCAAAGAGCCTTCCTGAGAGAGACTTCTGAATAGATTCTCTCACCTTTGCAGCAGAGCGTGGCAGAAAGCTAAAGACGAGTACGCCCACTCTGTCCTCCTCAACCTCCCCCTGTGTATTACTGATATCTGCTTATTCTGGCTCCTGATGCCTTCTTTAGTAAATCAAGTGTGTGTATGTCAATGATATCCAGATCCAAAACCTTCTCAAGGTTCACTGCAGACATCTTCAGCTACGGGCTTAGTCATATTTTTATCCACGCTATAAGGCCACGGATAGAGAGTGCAGGAACCTGTCAGAAACAGTGTCTTGTATTTGATGAAAATGTCTTCAGCTTTAGTGCTTTATGTCAGTCATGAGTAGAGAGGTGGCTTTAATCCAAAGTTGCACAATCCAGCACTAAAAGACAATTACTAAGGAAAAGAACAGACACAGTTATAGGATAAATAAGTGTTTTACTCTAATTTGGTGTGTTTTTCTAACTAGATAACTGACATAAGGCTTCCTGGTTTCCAGTTAACGCATATCAATACGTAAAATTCATACAAGCTGTTTTCATTTGACATTTTGGCAACATGTTCAGATTTGTAACATCTGCAGGGTTCTTGTCAGATCTGACCGCCAGAAAAAAATGAAAGGAAGAGAGTGTAGGTGCAAACCTTGTATTACACCTTTCATACAACTTCTTTCCTAGGCATTATCACATGATAACAGTTATGAGTGATAACAATGGGTTTAAAATAAATGGGAGGGTTAATTGGAGGTACTTAATTCTGGTCTATCAAGTCAGCTTTTCTGTTTTGCAATCTCAAGTAGATGTGGGAAAATGTGTCTGTGCCTTTAGAACACTGAAACAATGCTCCAGTCCTCCTAAAAAGTGCTCAACTCAGAAGCCATTTTTAATGAATAGCTGCATGCTTTTTGTGTTTGATATATAAAGTAAAGCAAAGAAAGTTTAGGGAAAAGATACAAAGATTTTCTAAAATGACTTCCACAGATTTGTTGGTACCCCTAGAAAAGTTTACAGGTATGCTTTGACCACATTCCATTTTGTGAAATAGGTTGTTGATCTAAACATGGACATGCAAAACTTTTGTAATTTATTCATTTTAATTTGTTTAATTCCCAGCAGTTATAAAACGACCATGTTAAAGCCGGAACACTCAATCACTTCCTTTTGCCAGTTATGATCAGCTGCTTTGTAACCCAGTTTCCAAACATTGAACAAGACATTCACTGCACTTTACCACCTCTTCTCTATCTATTAATCCTGCTGCACAACCTGTTGCACAATTTATAGCCAGGTCATCCTTGTGAAATCCTTCTCTACGATAGATAAGATAAATACAGAGAAGAGAAAGAGAGTGTTATGAGACGAAATTCGGACCTGGGCAGATCGGCTGTGTGAGGTAGGAACCCTAACAGGGAGATATAGAGATCAGATATAAGAGAAGAGAAGAGAAGAGAAGACACGAGATGAGACGAGACGAGAAGAGAAGAGAAGAGAAGAGAAGAGAAGAGAAGAGAAGGATATCAAAATAAGAGAAGAGAATAGAAGAGATATAGAGATTAGACATAAGAGAAGAGAAAGAGATATATAGAGATCAGACATAAGAGAAGAGAAGAGGTATAGAGATCAGACATGAGACGAAAAGAGAAGAGAAGAAAAGCAAAGGAAAGAAAAAAGAAGAAAAGAGAAGAGAAAAGAATAAATAAGAGAAGAGAATGAGAAATCTAGAAATTAGAGATAGCGATAGATTAGATTAGATTAGATTAGATTAGATTAGATTAGATTAGATTAGATTAGATTAGATGGATGCATGGATGGATGGACGGATGGACAGACGGACGGGAAGGTGGGTGGACAGACATACACGTTACTAATCCCAGAATGGAATTTAAAGCTGAATTTACTACTAAATTAAACTTAATTTTTTTGTCTAGTGAGCTTAGTACAAATATATTTATAAATAGATCCATTATGACAGTTAGTCATCACAGCAGGCTATTGTTTCACATACATCTCTTTACATGTGGCACTCTTCATGCAGTGACTCATAAGCGCATCCTTGGGGATGTGAGGTGATTTAGTTTTTTTCAACAAATGGATTAGAAGGTGCATGTCACTAAAGGCTCAAGGCTACAGATATTAAGCTCCATTCTGCATCTTTTATCTTTCCTCCATAAATGGTTTATTTTCTGCATCTGTTTTATTTATTTTTTTACATTTTGCCCTTTTCCACCCAGATGTCTCTTACCACGCTTTAGATGGTGCGAGATGCTAGTCCCATATGGCAGTAAGCATGGGAGGCTCTGTGCCCCGAGTCACTCCGTATGAACCCTTAATCCCAGAAAAACACTATTGATTTTTACTTCTTCACTTGGTGACAGTCAATAATGTAGCGCAAGGCCACCAGTGCTGCTGCTGTAGCTCAGAGCCGTATAAACATACCAGGACACTTGTGTTTTCTTGAAAATGCACTGGGTGAGATACGTAGCCTAATGTATGTGGACACCCATATTTCGGATGTTTGTGAGCATTCCTATTTTCCAAATTGTACAGTAGTGCTTAAAAGTTTGTGAACTCTATAGGCTCGCTGTATTTGAAGAATTCAAAGTATTATCTTCATATGAAACGTCTGTGGAAGTGGATCAAGACACAAACAAAATAGATTTCTGAGGCGCACATCAGGTAGCAAAAGGTTACAAAGATACATCTAAAGCATTGAACTCAATCCAGTCACACAGAGTGCTTAATATGCTACTCTCCCCAGCGGAGATGACCAACAAGCATCTCCAAGAACTAGCTGTGTAATAAACTACGAGGTCACAATGGAACCCAGGGTAACTTCTATGCAGCTAAACGCAACGATGTTGTGCATGGCAGGGTTGTAAGGAAAAAGTAACTCCATAAAGAACACTTCACTGGAAATCATTCTGTGAACAGATGAGAAGAAATCAGATTTAATTAAAGAAGTGTAATATTATGTATTGTGCTGTCATATCACTGCATTTTAGCATTAGAACCTTACTTTGTCTATGAAAGGTGCTGGTGGTAGTACCATGGATTCCTGTTTTGCTGCATCTGGGACAGAACAGCTTTATGGAACAATTAGTTCTGAATTATAAAAAGCAAATTTGAAAGAAAATGGCAGGTCATCTGTCACTGAACCAAAACACCACAGAACATGGGTCAGGCACTAATACAATGACACAAATTTTTTTACACAAAAATAGAAATTTTATGTAAGTACCTAAAGTAAGCAGATCATACAAGGAAACAAAACAGCATATTTATCCGAAATTCGAAAGGCTTTACAAACTTTCCCACGGAGTTGTTTTCTTCTTTGCTGCTGTTGGGGTTTCTGTCTTAAGCTCTTATAATAATAATAATAATAATAATAATGATAATAATAGTAATAATAATAATAATAATAATAATAATAATAATAATAATAATAGTTAAATATGTTCCCAAAGTTCCGCTTTACTGCAGACCTGTCAACTTCCAAAACCAGACATTTCTTTATGCAGTGAAGCTTAGACAATGTGTTACCAATGCTCCAGAGTCTAATTATGGTGTGCTTTACACCCCTGCAGCTGAAGCATGGCATCATGTGCATTGACCTTGGCTTGTGGTCATGGAATATAAATTTATAAAGAGGTTAATTTACAGTTGATTTTATCTAAGTTGAAGGTTAATAACTTATAATGACTTATATAAAAAAAAATAAACACAAGTACACAAAATAAGATACAGTTAAAATACTTAGACACACATTTAATGTTACCTACAGATTTTGCATTGCTATTAAGAAGGTATAATAATACAAGAACATTCTGTTTATTATGCCATGTAATGTGGTTGCACAATTTTAACACAAGAGGGTACAATGATACATCGTGCTCGTGTTTTTAGTACAGGTACTCCTTGTTCTACGATGGTCCAACGTTCAATATTTCGACTTTACAATTGATAAATCTGATAATACAAAATGAACACATTCTGAATTTTGATTTATCCCTGTGCAAGTAATAAGCTGTATGATACTCTTCTGCACTGCAATATTAAGTATTAGTATTATGAGAATTATTTGTGATAGTTGAGGAACTTGGAAATGTAGTAAGAAAACACTGTGGTCACGACAATAATCGTTTTTGTTCCTCACTTTAAATACATTATTTAAGAAATTACATGCGATATTCAACACTTTATTATATGAAAACCTTTGTAATAATATTTTTCCCCAATGTAATGTAATTTAACTTAAGAGTTGTAAGCATGATTAGGGTGGGTTATGCTAAGATATATACACATTATCATATACATTGTACATTAAACTCCTCGCTTTACAATAAATTCAACTTAAGATATTTTATCGTAAAAACCTTAATGTAAATCACGTGACTACTTATAATTTATTTTGACTGCAGCGTTGTTTGAAAATGTATGCAATAAAATGTTTGTTTTACACTGTTACACTTTACAAGAGTGTACCGTTACAACACTAATGGCCAAGTTTTCTTTTATGCACATGTAAAGCAATAAGCAAGACTGGTATAGTGAAAGTATGTAAATGGCCATGTACCATAATAAAAGTGATTTACAGAACCAGATTAGTTTTGCATTAAACTTGAATATATAGGAACCAGTTTGTTCTCACATGGATTCCCTTCCATTCAGATAAATGAAGCATCATTTAAACAAAAGATTTAAATAAAAGACTGATTAAATATTAGATGAAAAAACAGAGTCTTAAAATGGTTTTTAACAGAAAAAATTTTTTCACAGCCTTTTGCAGAGATTTCATCACACGTGCTGCTTGGGGAATCAAACTATTCAAAGAAGTTGTTCAGGGCCAAATTAAAATACTTTGTTTTCTTACAGTATGCACAGGCGTGACATTTCAAACTATTAAGATTAATGTATTATTCATGAAGGTGGCATTTTAAACCACTATGATTAATCTACACAGAAAATGTATCTGTGTGTGTGTGTGTGTGTGTGTGTTTAATAACGTTTACCCAATGTTTCTAAAATTTTTATCATGAAACATTTTAAGTTTTTTTTAATTACTTATACTTGTTACGATAGGGCGTCCATGAGATCTCGCAAGACCATTCCTGGTCCCGCTAAATCCCCAGGATCCCTATCGGATCTTAAGACCGGGGCCCATAATGCAGTATCCACAGACAGACAACAAAAAAAAACCAACGAACAATTATTTAAATAAAAACACACGTAGCAGGTATTTAAACGATAGTTGAAAACCTAATTCACACATGAGTCTAGTAGTCCAGAGTCCCGTGGTGAGGTCAAGGGGCCTACTCCAACGCTGTCCAAGGGTCCGCAAACAGCCTGGGCGCTGAGAGTCCGCTGGGGTCCATTGGTTTGAGGTCCAGCATCCCAGGGGGTTGCGAACAAGCTGGAGTGAAGCGGCTTCCGTGGCGAAGATGGGGGTCGCCGTACCGGCATAATGGCTCCGCACCAGAGGGTCCAGAGCGGCTTCGTGCCGGGGGCCAACAACAGCGCCTAAGGGAGCAGGGGTACAGCGAATGAGCCGGTAAAAAGGAAAATAAAAAGAAAACTTAGAGCAGCCTGAACAGAAAAAAAGTAAAAGGACAAAAAGGGGGGAAAATGAAGGGCAGCTTTAGAGCCACGGATCTGGAGACGGCCATGATGGCCGAAGATCCGAGGCTGCTGGTTACAGCCGGATACCTGGGGGAACAAGGGAAACACTCAAAACGTAACGCAGACAAAATTTGCGTGTTCAATCGGCTCATATAACAAAATTAATTAACCTAAATAAAGAACAGGTGTGTAAAATAAAGAAACAAAGCAATCCATCGCCGCGGAGAACCAAAACAAACGTCATTACGGACGTGGGGAGACAACGGAAACAAAACACTAAGGGATAGGGGTAAAATAACACACCGCGGCGAACAATGCAAAAGGGCTCGCAGTGCGAACCCTAACAACACTATATTATTTTAGCAAGATAGTACACACAAACAGTTGTGCAGGAAAGGTTTTAGAAACAAGACAGTGTTCAGGGTGTTGTCCTTGCCTCCAAACTTCCAATCCAATCAAGCATCCGTGGGATGTTGTACATGAATAAGTCCGATCCAAGGGGTTCCACCGCGTAATTTATAGAACTTAAAGAATTGTACGCTAAATGGGGTTGTGGTCAGATACATTCAGAGCTCATGTAGTGTCCATGACTGGGACTTACACAACAATAGGCAGGTGGTTTTAATGTGGCTCATATGAATATTAAATTAGTATATCTGTACAATGTTGTGCAAAAGTCTTAGGCCACCATTAAATTTGTTACTGTAGCAATGGTATAAATTACCATATATTGTCAGCAACTGGAAAGTTTTTTAAGGACCCTAATTAATCTTTATTTCAATGTTTGTTAGCTTGAGTATATCGTAGCATTTTAACCCTGTTCTCCTTCTGAAAAAGTAGTTTCTTGGCTGCTACCCTTACAAAAAGACCATTCCTGATCAAAAAAGGGCTAACTTGGCATCCGGATTTATCTGCCAGGTGCTGCTATTGGAAAGATCACACTTATATTTACCCCTGTAGCCTCTTTAAGCAGTTTTTTTCTAATTTGTTTTCAGTTTTTTAATCCTGTATACAAATGTCCTGTATTTTCTGGCTGTTTTCTGACAAAGATTCAGATAGATAATTATATATGGTCTCTATACCATTGCGAAAAAATGCTGTATTTAATCTAATGATGGTCTAAAACTTACTTAAAACTTACAGTAATGAATGTGTTCCACTTTGTTACTGATTCTCCAGTATTGAGTTAAAAAGCTTTTTTATCAATTTTAATGTGTTTATTTAAATAAATGATACTTTTTTATGTTATGACAAATGTGCCTCAGAAAAGCATGTATATGAATCAATATAATAAAAATCAGCTATCTTAAATGACACAGCTTTTTAAAAATCAGCATATTTATTTTCATTCCGGGAGGTCTTTGGAAGGACTGTACAATAAACTCTGCAAATTCCTTGGAAGAAAAGTGTTAACAGTGATACTACAGGCTGCATCTCGTGTTCTTTCTTTGTTAGCTTTTGTGTCTTCAGATTTTCCCCACACTTAAGACAAAAACAAAGTGTGTGTAAATGGAGTGTGACAAACAGTGTGTGTGCAAATAAGAAGCTTTTACAGCTCTACGTCCCCCGTGTACGTACAGCATAAACCCATTACCTCTGAGCTGCTGCTTTGGTAAAGATTAAGTGGAGCAGAGCACGGACACATACCAGCACCAGAACGAAGAGTCCTGGAAGCAGAGAATTATTAATATAACATTTAAATCTCACCATGAACCAGACCTGGATACATAGATAATGAAGGCCACTACTAAAAATTACTAGGTCTGATTTTTTTTTAATCAGCCTTGGACACAAATCAAACAGACAATTTTGTGTCATGATAATATTACTGTACCTATTTTTTTTTTACAAATGTCAACAAAAATGGAAATGTGAGCCCAAAGTCTGCTGTTCTGCACTCGTGTTTTGCAAATGTTCTTTTCAAATTATTTTACTTTGAAATCATTCATAACTATTGCACACATCTACACCTTGTAGGTGCAAAGTCAGAGACAGGAGGTCATATGTTGTTGCATATTTTGTGTTAGTCATGATCTAATCTTTTATCAGTGCTCATAGGATGCTGGTGGCTGTATATTTTTGGTTGGTGGATATTATTTTAGTTTTGTTTGGTGGATTATTTCCAGTCCAACAGTGACAGTGATGTGCTTAAATGCTCCAACACTGCAGTCTCTGATCCACTCAAACCAGTACAACACACACTAACACACCATCAGAGTCAGTGCAGTGCTGAGAATGATCCACCACCCAAACAGTACCTGATCTGAGTCTGTAGAGAAGCTGAGAAACTACTTCTATTATGATACATCCAACTGATAAAATGAACAATGAGTGTTGAAATAGGAGGTTTAATAAAGTGAGCAGTAAATGTATCTTCGGACAGCTCTCAGTTTTTAGTGACAGTGCAAAATGAGACCACAGAGTGTAAACAGGCATCCTTGTTTTGTCTGGTTTATTTTGGCATGTGTTATTACTCAACCACAAGACACAACAAGTCCACTAACCACAATCTGTTAGAATGCACTTGTAAAATAAACAGCACTGATAAGCATATTATCACACTGAATATGCATGAGGTGTTGTGCTCTGTATCCTTATTCATCCTTATTATCATACTGCTCTCTTGTGAAAGTCTGAAATGACAGCATGTAAGGGGATAACAGGACAGCACTGGTATCCTGTGTGCGAAGATTGAATGTAACGCAGGAGCACGTTTCTGAAGCGTGTTCAAGTTCCACATGGACTTAAGGTGTAAGCTAGTTCAGCTCAAGACAATTGGCGTCCTTTTGCTTCTTTCTGATTTTCTATATGAGAGTTTTATTCTGTTGACAGTAAACTATGGGTTCAGTCAAAAATGAAGGGTGGATCAAATACTTGGCAAGTGCGTCATCAGAAACGCAATAGAAACGCTCAAGCATATTTAGGAGCATCTCTCAGAAGTCTCGTACCCAACCCTCCCATCAGGTGTGCATAAAAGTTACTGATGCAAGATTGCATGTTCACATTTTACTTCTTAGTACAGTAGGGGTACATTTATATTATTTAGCAGGCACCCTTACCACGACTTTCAATTGCCACAATTTTAAAATAAAAACAATTGTGGCATAGTCCAGTGTCTTACCCACTAGACCACCATAGTCATTTTCACATTGCAAGTAAACAAAATGGTAAAAAATCCGATCTTCTTTTGTCCAATGTGACAATGTGTGTTAATGTTGTTGTGTTGTAATGTGTTAATGTGACTGAAAAAAAAACACTGAATCTGACATTGAGTTCCAATTTGGCAAATGATATCTGATACAGATCCAAAATTCTGAATACGAACTTTATTAAATACAACTTTTACGTCATTCCTACTTCAAAAGAAGGGAGATATACATAATGATGGTCATGTTTTAAGCAAGATTCCAAAGTTTTACTAAACACACATGACTTGTGTGTAATGTTACACCCCTAACAACATGGCACCTATGTGGTTCCTATAGTGGAGTATTCTTGCTTTATGTCTCTTAATAGTGAACCCTTGAAGTGTTCAGAGAAAGCTTATTAATCTTCATCCTGCCCTGTTGTAATCACAGCACCTTGTTAGAAATAGACCAATTTTGCATTTCAAAGCAAACAGTTGGAAATGTTTTTTTGGATAAAGCTTGCTGTTCAAGAGCTTCCTTTTAATTTCATTTTCTTTACCTTGACAGACAATACTAGAATTTGATCCTGCTTAGCTTTCAGCTCTCTTTTTCTTTCTGTATTCGTAGACCAGCAAAGCCGTGACGAAGGGCGACTTCCCTCTGGCCAGCATTGCATCCAGACGGGCTCTCTTTCTAGCAGCGCTTTCCATCACCATTGGGACAGGAGTGTACGTGGGCGTCGTCGTGGCCCTCATTGCCTACCTCTCCAAACCGGGTCATATATAGCAGGGTCGACAAGGCGCCTGGATAAACTTTGTGGCAGAGATCCCTCTTGCAGAAACATCCCTTAAACTTTTTGGCAGAGATCCCTCTTGCAAAAACATCCCTTCCCAACCACTATCATGTCATATCAACAGAACCCTCAAAGTCAAAGAGGACACTGTGGAACTCTTGGGAACTCTGCATAAAAGGCATACCAGAGGGAACAAGCAGATGGCCTCGTGTTACACCACAGCACTCACAATGCAATGGATTTGTAAGTGTTAGACTGAAAATAAACTACATGGAGAAACAGGGCATCCAATTAAAGATATCCACTGGGAAAGCACTACAGAGGACATGTTGCATGGATCATGAGACAAACCTGACTTATTTTATCTTCAATTACTATCTCCCTTTACATCAGAGCTCAATTTCCATGAGGTCCAACAGAAGTTGGTTTGTAAATGCATTGTGCAGGTTTCGAAGACCCAAACATCACCTCTGTCTATAGCAACACGTTCCCAGAGACAATTGTGGTTTGAAACATTCATTTATTTTTAGTGTCCCAAATGGCTGTTGAAACCTGATTCATTTTGGTTCTGAGCTGAAAATTAGTATAAAAAAAAACATAGAACATCTGTCCATCTGATGCTTGGCTGTGCTCCGAGGTGTAGAAAAACATCAAAAGTTCTTTCAGAGAAAAACCCTGCACCATAGAAAATGTCCTTTGTGCTGTTCCAGCTCATTTAAGGCTTGGCTTCATGTTTTGCATTTGTTCTTTCTCCTCCTTCTGCCTAAGCCCACAGCTCTGGTATTTTCAGGATGGCTGCTGGAAAATTTAAGGGTCTAGAATAAACGCTCTGAATCCTAACCTTAAAACAAAAACATCTCTGATGTATCCAAGCAACATATTGATTTTAGATCTAATTTTGTTAGTTTGGTTTCAGCTTAGCGTTACATACCATCTGAATGGGAGCATATTTATACATTTCTGTGGATAGCTGGATACACCGTCAATTACAGTCATAACAATCCTGCAAGACCAACAAGGTCCTGATAACAAGGTCCTGCAGACCTGACTTAACAAACTGCTTAAGAAAACTCTATGAGCTATGAGCGCTTTATGAGCTGATGTAAGTCGTTTAAAGAGCAGTAATGTAACTGTGGATTGTTGTTTAATCCATAGCTGTGGCTTCATGTAAGTAAAACCCAATTAATTAATAATGAATGTGTCTGGGATGGGTTTGGTTTTCAGATCTTAAAAATAGTACATTTGTTAATTAAGTTCTTTACTAAACAAACCTGATTATTAGGGTACTGCAAATGATCAAACCAAGCTCTAGCTATTGTGAGTTTCACAGTTACCTCAGGAGTTGTTTGAACCATCAAACTTGCAAAGAGTGATCACTAAAGCCGTTACACACTGAGTGGGATTTTCTCACACACGTTATATAAAATATAAATAATGACAGTAAGGATGGTCTGCATTTTTTAATTCTGCAGGCTGTTTGACTTTTTGCTTACCTTTTGCAAACAACAAAAACTTACGAAACAGCCTTTCTTCTTTTCAAAATCAGAATCCCCTAATAACCGTGTTTTCATTTATCTGTGATCAGCAAAAGGTTTTCCATCACTTGAAGACATTTTGTTGGGCTTGTCCATTTTTTCTGTTGCAAAAAAAAAATGTAACCAGGCACAACATTGTTTGCATTACATAAACTGTATCCTGTAGCATGATGTGGATTCTGCAGAGCACATTAGGTCCATTACTTGGTTTTGAGATTTTCTGCTGCAGTTTCTCTTACACTGAGCTGAATATTGTTCAATTTTCTGTATAATGGGCACCCAGATCTTAAATTATAACTCTAAACCCCCCACTTTACTGTTTCCACAATTCATAAAACACTAGAGCGCAACGTAGATCAAATAGCAGAAATCCGACAAACAACATTACAGTTCATGTCCACTTGCATTTTAGCTTCACCACATTCTTATTCATTTCAGAGAGCTCAGCTGGATCGAAGCTGCATTGCACTGCACTGCACATTAATACAAGCATAATCCTGCCATAAAGATCCAACACACTTGTACCAGCTGTTACAACTAACTTAACCAATAACTAGCAAAGTCCTGTTTGTGCCAGAGGCTTCTGGATCTAATAGATATTGTACATACTAAACTGAATGAGGTTTGTTTTGCTACTTTTTACACTTTACAGTTTACTTTTTAACTTTACAGTTTGAAAGGGTAAGTAAAGAGGATTACAATTAAATAAGGTGTGAACTTTCTGTTGGATGAGTTAGTTGAAGAGAAATAAATATCACCACACCAAAAAAGTTTAAAAATGGTGGACAGCTTAGTTTATAGTATTGTTCAAAAGACGGGTGTCAGAAAAACAGTAACACAAATATTTTGGCTAGGTGAGAATTAAATGCACTGTAGGACCTAATGTTCATGGACATCACTGTCAAAATCACTGGGATTCATTCAAGGTGGCAATTTGCTGACAAAAAGACTTAAATGCTGCTGAAATCCTTTTCAATAGTATTTGGAACATGGTTTAAAAAAATTAAAAAATCCAGTCAGCCACAAGAGCATTTGTGAAGATAAAGCACCGACTGGTGACAATCCCAGACTTGGAAACTCCACGGCTTAGACCCACCTCTTTCAGGGATAAAGTTTCGCACGTCCTTGATTGGGAGGAATGCTGGTTTGAATAGGGAGTCTAAGAGGCCATATTGAAAAAGGGAACGCCATCTTTAAATATAGCACATGAGGTCATTATAATTGAATGCCATGACAACTTGCATAATAAACTGGTCACCCTTTCCATTATTATGTACTTATGCTGAAATCAGTCATTAAGCAGTTGTGTTGTAAATAAGATTTAGCTCATTGGAAACTGCCAAAAGAAGAAGTCAAAGATGAGAGACGTAACGTGTAAGGGGAAATTAATATCGAGTGCCTAAAATGTTCAGTACAAGTCATTTTATTGCCATTAGTTATTCATGAGGAGTTCAGACTTGTTGTTTCATATCATATTATCAGTAAGTGTGGCTGATATAACTGGGATTATAAATTAAAAGTGGTAACCATGCTACTTTGGGTCATATAAAGAATGTTATTCAGCTCTTCAGCTCTTATAAAAACCCATAGTACTGCCAGTGCCTGTATATAAAAACTGCTCGCTTGGTTCTATGCATCTGTTAAGAATGGCTATGGTTAAATGCACTAATTTCAGGGTTTACATGACCCAACCCTGGGTTTACATAACTCAGGCAATAATTTGTACTCCATTACCAGCCAATAATCTCACAAAAGCATGTTATTATTAATGAACACATTTCAATATATTGTACTATTTTATTAATTGCATTATTATTTAATTAAAATTTGTTAATGTTTCATACATGTTCTGCCATTCAGAAAAAGTACATTGTACCCATTTCGCAGGTGCTGGGTTTAAATTTCAGGGTTGCCAGATCCCACCGATCCTGGTGATCCAGGCTAAAGCCAGGGGACTGAACTGAGCAATGGACAAACCCTTTCACTCGTTTACTTAATATATTATTTAATAAATTACATAAATTAATATTTTATTATAAAATAAAATTAGCTTTGTGTTGATGATTTTGTCTGTAACTGTAGGTTAATGCAAGTGCTTTAGGCATGGTTAAGGTCAGCTACACTATGATGTATACAGTTTATATATACAAACAGTATACATGAACACTTTAGAAACAAGCCCCAAAAAACTTCAAGCCATAATTAGATAAGCCGACAGTCACGTAGAATAAGCAGACCTGGCAACTTGCCTGAATTTCTTAATGTGATTTCTCAACTGTAATTTGTTCTGAGATTACGGAATTTGTGACCACTTGAATGGATAATCGGATATCTGCAGTAATCAGACTATGATTTGATTATTAAATGCATGTAAATGCACTCAGCCTTGTATCCAAAAGACCCAAGCGCTAATTGTAAAAAAAACGCAATATGATCTCTACCATTCCTATGTGGGCAAACAGCAGTTGATGGTCTTGTCAGCATTCAATTCCACACTAAATGCCACCATTTCATCACGTCCCACATGAATCAAACAGCACAGTGTGTTCCTGTTGTTCGTTCAAACCCTAAAAACAGTCTTTACAAAAGACAACGCGTGATTCAGAGCCTCTTCTGCTCTCTAGGGGCCTGTGATTCATATTTGTGCACTGCTGCTGTTGACTCAGATGTGGGCTCGGGTAAATGCGTTTCCATTACACGCGCTGAAGCGTTGCACGCCAACATTAGACACTTACAGCTGCACCGCACAGCCATGTGCTCTATCCACCATTTGCGCTTTACAATTAACTTTCCAGAATGGCCAAGAGAGTGGTGTGCTCTCCAGAGCATAGCCACAAATAGCACAACACAATCACCTTTACAAATAAGCTCATCAAGCATGATGGAGAAACTGTATTCTGACCAGGCCAATCAACAGAACAGTGCCTGTGAGGTTTTGATAAAAAAGTGAAAGTGCTAAATGACAGTTATTACACTTCTTGGAAAACAATTCCTAGGGAGAAAATATGCAGCATTCAGAGAACTAGCATTAAGCACAATGTAATGTGTATGAGAATCTGACCTGTTTGATCCTACATTCTTAGTCTGTGTGTCTATAGTTCATTTTGTTACTGTCCAGAATGCAGCTGTAAAACCATTTTCTATTAGTGTGAATACTTCTTCATTAAATAGCTGATTAAACACTGGGGATTTTCCTTAGCTGATTGCTGTCTGCTCTGTTATCTATTAATTGTTTTTTTTTAATGGGAAATCGATGGCATTTTGGAAGAACAAAATGTTTTCAGATTACCGCCCCTCAATCACGCAAAACAGTGTGTTATGCCGACGAGATTGTGTTTATCTAAGTGTTGTGTTTTATCTCTTACATGGCCAGAATGTGCTTTGTCGCCGTGTGATTCAAGAACATGTAAATATTGCAAATAAAAGATCAAAAAATGATGCTGTACAAAATAAAACATGTTTCAGAGTAAACAAGTTTTCTCTTTATTTTCACAGGACAGTTAGCTAAGTCAGTCGAGTGTGGCGATTGCAGGTTCGATCTCCATAATGTTAGGGCTCACGCCGTGAACCCTTTTTCGTTTTTCGCTGCGGTTTATTATTTTACCCCGCTCCCTTAGTGTTCTGTTTCCATTTCTCCCTCACGCTACCTATGGCGTTTATTTTTATTTACCGCGGCAATAGATTGGTTTGTTTTTTTATGTTATGCACCTGTTTTCATCTTTTGAAACCCCGGATCCTTGCCTTAAAGGGCAGGGTCAGGATCCGCGGCTGGCAGGGTTGCCTCCGGTTCCTCAGCTGCTAGAGGGCGCCTCCGGATTCCTAGGAGGTCACCCCCGGATCCTCGGCCGTTTATTTTATTATTAAAGCCGTTTTGTGGACTCTCGGCACTGAAACCTGTTACTGGACCCCCAGCTCCAAAGGCAGTTTTGTGGACCACTGGCTCCAAAGCCGTTTTTGTGGACCCTCTGCACCAGAGCTGTTTTGTGGACCCTCAGCACCTTGCCGTTTGCAGGTCTGCATACATGCTTGTGCTTCACCCTCAGTTTCTTTAGCAAGGTAGTGGTCATGATGGAGGTGTGTTTGGGGCCCAATTCCTGAAAGGAGTGGAACATGTTCTGCTTCAGTATATATGAAGAACCGCTCGCGACTGAGAAACCTCAGAAATGACTGAGCACGCAACCTGTCCTATGACTTTTGACTGTACATGCTAAGGAGTTGAGAAAAGCAAGTGGTGACATGAATTGAACAGTAAGAATATTTATGAAGTTTATTTTCAAACCAGAACCTTTTTTACTTAAAGGCTTACTGTATTTTCTGTATTTTCTATATTCTAGACATCATAAGTGCATATTCTACAGAGTTACATCCAGCTGGGAAAGCTTATGTATGTGCAAAACCTTTGAAAATCCCTTCTCCAGATCCAACTTAATCATAGCCGTGGGGAGGAGCTAACTGCACTGTGGCCCGTTTTTCTATTTTGCTTTTCTTTTAACAAGCTTTATCACTAACTTTATAGTCATTCAATACCTAAGGGCTCTAAGCAATGTCAGAGCGGCCTTAATATTGTAAAATTTAAAAGACAATCCATGTTTTTTCTGCCAACCCACAACTCCTTTTAGTAAAGATAACCTTACATCTCTGACAGACTGCCTTTAATCTGATCCTGTTTTTGTTTCAGGGTCTACTGTTAAATCCAGTTCATCCTCCATCTCAGCATGACTGGTCTTTTCTTCTTCAAACTGTCAAATACATGCATCTTTGCATTTCTACAAGTATTTGCACTCCACATGACTCATGGTGAAGAATCTACTGTAATATAACCATAAGAGCTAATTAACTTTACTAGACAGTGTTTAATCTGATATCGAGTAACCGAGTAACGGCCACCCATATAGGTGCCTTTTCACTTTTACCAAAACCAAAAGATAACAGGATATAAAAACCTGATTTTAAACCTGAATGCTGCTGCCATAAACAGCATATAACATATAAGGCTGCATGTGGGAGATGTGTTTCTGTTAGAAGCAATTCCCATAAAAAAAGTAAATTCTGCACCGCTGCTGTTATGTTAAATAAACCTTACAATCATCTAACTGTAGCCCTGGGTTGCTTCACCAACCATGCTTTAGTATTTATAGTATTGTATTAGTACTTGTACATTTCCTTTGATGTTTGAGCATGAGAGTTTGATGAATGAATCCTTGTACCTTATTTTCCATTAAAATATTTTCTTTACTGGATGACACATTAATTGTGAGTCTTTCATGTGATAGACTCAGAAACAACAGCTTTAGAGGCTCATAGTCATAGCATAGCTGCTAGCTTGTGCTAATGTGACACAGAATGTAATTTAAGGAAACGGGTCTATGAATCGGCAAAGTGGTGTGATGTTGTTCTGAGCTACCCGAATGCTCAGGGTTCCTCAATATAGCTTATGTGGGACGTTAGGCTGCCTGGTAGCACCTTTGAGGTTCCCTGAGTTAGCTACCTGTAATCTAATCATCAGATGCCATATGAGCGAATAACTTTGAACCTTCCGCCAGTGAGTTTGACAGACAGTCTAAGCTGACGTGATGCAAACAACGACGGAGTACAGTTCACCTCAGGTTATGGAGAACGTTTGTGCTGGACCATAAGCAAACAAGTATGAAACGAATTATTTAATTCATTTGTTTGCCGGCTTTACAAAGTCATATTTTAACTAAGCTAAGTAACTCTACTTAGCTAAAGTTAAATTGTATTATGATGGGGGTTCTTAAATTTCAATGTTGTGTATATTGTCTATATTCTCAAAGTTGATAGCATAATTTGCTCAAGTGTAAGAAACAAAACCACCAGCGTTTAACAGAACAAGCTGTGAAGTAAGGACTTCATCCATCAAGTCTTTAAGAGTTTTAACTAAAGTGACTGTATTTTTTATACTTATACTTACTTTTTAGACTCATACTTAGTAATGTCAATTGTAGAATAAGTAGTGTTACAGGTGGTTGAGTGTTCTGGTTAGCATCATCAGCTCAACAGGATCGAACCGTACCTGCAAGTTTAGGTAGAAACAAAAACAACCACCCCCTTATCTAGCAAGAGGGATACATAACATTATTAATCCGACTGTTTGTTTTTTTTTTTACATATTTTCTGTTTACTTTACTAATCATGCATAATTGAGAAAATGTTTTGAACTAAAAACTGGAACTCAAATCTGTTTGTACAGTCTGTATCTATAATATAACAAGATTATAACAAGAGTCCTTCAGCACTAGCGGTTCTATGAGGAATTTGATAAATCAGCTCTTATTAATCATTTTACAGCAGCGACATGGAAATTAGACATTTTTTTTAAACATGCCATCATTTTCTGGTGGGTTTCATGGGTCTCTTTCAGGATGATGCAAAACAGGGAGAAGGAAAATGAACACAAATCCAATATTAATTGGAAATATTAATGAGATTACTTTGATACTTATTTTGAGAAATAGTTTCATTAATTAGCTATTAAAACAATGCAATAATGGACAAAATACACTACAATAATTAAATAACATAAAACATCAATAAAAAGTTGGAT
>JAUZST010046862.1:0-25562 GCA_034779995.1 Parotocinclus haroldoi | reverse complement strand
AGGAATCGTGAGTTATTGTTCAGGCTTTGTATTTGCATTGTACTTATATTAGTATGCCCGTTTCTGTGTTCAGATACATAATCTAGGCTGTTATGTGGTCAATAATCTGGAGCTGAGTGTTAGCTTACCCTCTGTAGCTGCAGCAGACCGAGTCTTTGCATCAGTGGTGGAGGCTTCCTCTTACAACGTGAGTGTTATCCTGTGTGGGTGGGTATTTTGTATGATTTCATTTAGTCACATTACTTGTACACAGAAAGTTTGAACTGTGTTGAATCTGCTTTTGATTTACTGGTTGAAATGAATTGGCAGTGCTTTCCTTACATTCAAGGCAGCCAGTAATAATAGCTCAGTCATTGTGGCTGCTCAGATTCTGGAAATGGAAGAAAAAAAAACATGCAGACCACCAACTGTCAATCCAGCGAGCTCTTCCTCTAGCATTCAGTGCTAAAAGGCTGCTTTAATGTTTTATCAAATACACAAAAAGTGTACATAGATAAACTGCACTTAGAAACACCTATACACCATTCCTGCAGGTATCTAATCAGCCAGCGCATTAAATCACACAAACATAGGCAAGCAGCTTCAGGTAATGTTCATATTAACCACCAGGAAGGGATCAAATCTGATCTCAGTGATTTTGACAGTTGCGTGATTGTTTGTGATCAGGCGAACTGGTTTGAGTATTTCTGTAACTGCTCATCTACTGGGATTTTTTTGTCAGAATAGTGCAAAAAAAAGTACAGTCAGGTCTGTGGATGGAAGCATCCTGGTGATGAGAACAGAGACTGACTGTATTAGTTATATATAGCTCAGAAGAACATCTTAGAATGTACAACACGTCCAACCCTGAGGCAAATGGGATAGCTTTCTGGACACACACATAATCTGTTTGCCTCACGTTGTAGCATCACTTAGCATCACAGTTCATAATCACTTGGTTCAAATATGTGGTGGACAAAGAACGAACCTGTTAAATTTTGGAACAGCTCTGAATTGCGTCTGCACCTAGTTATCTATAAAGGTATACTCTCTCATTCAACATGAGTGTGTCATCATTTCTGGGCATGGCACGTTTTTGGAGTTTTATCTATTTAGGAACGAGCCACACAGAAGTTGTGATGATTCTAAGAAGGGTCTCTAATCAGCCCAGATCTAGATGGAAGGACCTGGTCACTGACCTGAAGAGAGCTGGGACCACAGTCTCAAAGTTGACTGTTAGTAACACGCTATGCTGTCGTGGATTAAAATCCTTTTTAATCCTAAAAAGTTCTCCTATGACCATCTGGATGATCCAGAGGAGGCATTTGAAAAGGTCATGTGGTCAGATGAGACCAAAATGGAGCTTTTTGGTATGAATTTCACTCACTGTGTTTGGAGGAAGAAGAAGGATGAGAACACGGTCCCAACCGTGAAGCATGGCGGTGGAAACATCATACCTTGGGGATGCTTTTCTGCAAAGGGGACAGGACAACTGCACCGTATTGAAGGGAGGATGGATGGAGCCATGTATCACGAGATGAAAAAGAAGATGGGTTGGCAGTGTATCAAATAGTTATTTCCTTCACTGCGCTTACATTTATTTCTTTTTGGAACATAACTGAATGCACATCTCTGCTCTGCCAACAATTACTAGAATTGGTCAATTTGGTGCCAAAAGCATGAATCCATGGACCCAACCTGAGGTGGTGTAATGGTGTGGAGAATGTTTTCTTGGCACACGTTGGGCCCAGTCCAAAAATTCACATATCATGTCTGCTTGAGCATTGTTACTGACCATGTGCACCCCTCTATAACCATGATTTACCCATTTTCTAATGGCTGATTCCAGCATGAAAGTGTTACAAAGCAAAAGGCGTCTAAAACTGCTTTTATGAACATGACAGTTCAGTGTTCTTCAGTCACCTTCCAATGAAACAGATTTGAATTTAATAGAATACGTTTAAGATTGGGTAGGAGGGGAGATTCACAGCATGAATTCACAGCTGTAAGATCTACAGCAATTGTGTGATGCAATCATGTGAACATGGGGCAGAACCTCATAGGAATTGTTTCCACCACCCTGTGGAATCCAAAGACTTGAGACTGTTTTGAGAGTGATGTTTGAGAGCACATGGTATAGTGTAATATAAACATGTAGTATGTACATGTATGTCTAGACTTCTGGAGTGAACTGTAGTATTAAGAGTGACCTGACTCTGATGAAAGCAGCTCAGAGAGACGTGCGTCCCCTGCATCCTGAAGACATGAAGAAAAATGAAATACTGGTGAGAGGCTTTTTAGCCACTAAATCAAGCATTTTAAATGTATATAGGGAATCACAGAGTGTTTGTACACATGTACTGGATATGGGCGTGCAGAACTGCAGCTCAACATGGTGTGTGGAGGTAGTCTGTGAAATTCAGAGACTGCTGAAAGGACAGACGGCACTGATCCGGGTCACCAGAAGAATGCACGACAATTTCTTTCGACAGGTAAAGAGCTCAAATCCAAAGATATCGTATAGTAATAATAAAAACACACATATCAAAAAAGACCATGTGGCGTAGCTATACATGTGCTGTAGTGGTAAGAGGATATTAAACAATGTGTCTGTATACATCAGGCGAAGTTCAAAGCTGTAATGATTGTGGGCTCCTACCAACTTGCTGCGCGAGAGTCCAATCTGATCACGCTGGGCAGTGCTGGCCTCTGGCGGGAGGTGAGAGAACTGCAGCAACACACAATGTGATTTGAAATGATTGATACTGGTATTTTAAAAAACACGTTTTTATTCTTTATCTACTTTAGACCTACTTCATTAATGGCATACAAGAGTATATCGTAATTAAAAAACATTTATTGGGAATGTATAAGAATCACCAGGAAGCTTTAGGCTTTGTCTAGAGGAGGGGAGGTCAGGGCTGGATCCTCAACCCTCTTTTGCCTTTGTCCAAAGAATTTCAGGCTAGGCTCTGGACCCTACCATGATCCTGGATTGGATAATCAGGATTAAGATGACTTTAAAAAGCCTGTATTTCCAGGTGCGAGTTTAACTACTATTGGATTTTTAACCATTTCTACCCAGCGTTTGGAATACAGTAACTCATAATTCGATTCAATTCACAGTACTGAGTTCAGGATTTAATTTTCCTACAATTATCACAACAAGAAGGTCTAGTCCCAGGGTGGAGCGGCCTGGGTCCTTTCTGTGTGGAGTCTGCATGTCCTCCCTGGTACTCTGGTTCCTTCCACAGTCCAATGACATGTGTGTTAGGTTAATTGGTGTCTCTAAAGTGGCCCTTAGTGTGTTACTGTATGCGCGACTGTTTGTGTGTACCCTACGATGGATTGGCACCCAGTCTAGTGGTCCTGCCTATGGGCCCAGAATTGCTAGGTGGCTGGCCCGCCACCCCGTGTGCAATAAGTGGAAGATAATGGATGGATGACCTGATTAGACAGTATTATCAAACTTTACGATGCACATATTTGTAACAGCAGCCACATATGCCAATCAAAGTGCTGGCAATTATGACTGATTCAAGGATTCAAGGAAGGTTTATTGTCATTCACATTGTCATTCATGTGGTACATGAGGTGGAACGAAATATAGATCACACAATCCCAGTTGCAACCACTAACCTTAAGTAGACAATAAATGGCAAATTTAACAAATAAATAAGAGCAGCATCAAAGACTGCAGAATACAAAGTGTCCAGGTGTAAATAAAGTGGCATAGTGTAGGTAAAGTGACGTAGTGACCTTGAAAGTGTCAGGAGTCTTACCACTTCATGAATGAAGCTGTTTCTCATTCTTGCTGTCCTGCACTTAATGCTCCGCATCCTGCATGCCTGAGGGTAGCGGGACAAAAAGCGAATGTGCTGGGTGAGTGGGGTCCTTCATAATGCGGGTGGCCCTATTCCTGCATCTGGAGGTGTAGATTTCCGTGGTGGTGGGGAGGTTGGCTCCAACAATCCTCTGTGCAGCCGTCACCACCCTATGCAGAGCTTTCCTGTCTGCAGTAGAGCAGCTTCCGTGCCACACGTTGATGCTGGAGCACAGGACGCTTTCCACCACGCATCTGTAGAAGGAGGTGAGGACTGAGCTCCCGAGTCCAGCTCGCCTCAGCCTCCTGATGTACTTGTGCATTCTTTCATGCTGGCATGCTCAGAGAGAGAAGAGCTATAGGGCACCTATTTTAATTAACAGAATACATTGAAAATATATTTTTTAATAATTAATTTGTCAAGGTAAAATTTATATATACAGCGCTTTTTACTATGGTGCATTTTCTCAGAGCAGCTTTACAATATTAGATTATCTTAAAAGGAAAGGAAAAACTCCCTGAATGTAGAAGCAAGAAACATTGCCTCAAAAGGGACCCATCCTCCTTGGGTGACCTAGATGTTAACTGAAATAGTTAAGTTTTAAACAATAAAATTTTTACTAAATCACGAGGTAGATTTAAGTCCTCAGCAGTATGTTCTTGGAGGCACATCATCTCCTAATAAAAAAGATGGATGGAGTTATTGAACTCTGGTTTGGCCCGGCATGGTGGGACTGGTTTCTATAGATGAAAACTAGTAGTGATGCTGAAGTGTGCGGTGCTGGAACTGGCTCGCAGAGAAAAAAGAAAACGTAGTTACTTATAGGTTAGGAGCACAGATTTTTTGTTTTTCAGATTTTTAGTTTTGCTACAGACCTAATATGAAAGCAGAACAAAAGAAAAGAGAAGTCATAACAACATCTCGAAGCATTTACCAGTGTGGATCATTATTTCATTTTTATACCTGCTTACTCTCATTTAGGTTTTTGTAAAGGGTAAAGTTTGTGGGGAATCGGGCATCTTAGTGCGCAAACTGGGAACCAATATCCTCTGATAAAGGGACACTTTAAAGAGTTGAACCAATCACACATACTACCATCATATCAACCCAGTGCAAAACATCTTGTGCTAGTTATCCTGCCCTGTAGTGGAACTATGGCTTTAAAGTCCTATGATTTGCCTGTGTTTTAACCAGTAACATAGGCATCTGGTTGAATGTGTTATGTGCTCTGTGTGTAGACTGTGCTGGAGGTGCTGAAGGGTCGCTCCATTCCAATCTCCCTGTGGATCCTGATTGGTAGTATCATTGGAGGCCTGCTACTGCTTGCGCTAATCATTTTCATCCTTTGGAAGGTAAAGACACTTCATTTACAGTGGATGTACACAGTTTAATGTATGTGTATATATATATAAAGTACACCTCACATTTTTGTAACTATTTGACAACACTGAAGATATGACACTTTGATGCAACTGCTGCCAACAAAAGTGAGTACACCCCTAAGTGAAAATTGCCAAATTGTGCCCACAGTGTCAATATCTTGTTTGGCCACCATTGTTTTCTAGCACTGCCTTAACTCTCTTGGGCATGGAGCTTCACACACTTGAATCCTCTTCCACTCCTCAATGATGACATCACAGAGTGGATGGATGTTGGAGACTTTGCGCTTCTCCACCTTCCATTTCAGAATGCCCCACAGATGCTCAATAGGGTTTAGGTCTGGAGCCATGCTTGACCTTTCCCTTAGGTCATTATCATGTTGGAATACTGTCCTAAGTTTTTAAAGAAAGAGGATCACGCTCTGTTTCAGTATGTCACAGTACATGTTGGTATTCATGGTTCCCTCAATGAACTGTAGCTCCAAACACAGCCGGCAGTATCATGCAGCCCCAAACCATAACATTCCCACCACCATGCTTGACTGTAGGCTCATCACCCTCTGCGGTTTCTCATCAGATCACAGGTCATGGTTCCAGTAAGCCATGTCCGTGGTCTGCTTGTCTTCAGCAAACTGTTTGCAGGTTTTCTTGTGCATCATTTTTAGAAGAGGCTTCTTTCTGGGATGACATCTATGCAGACCAGTTTGATACAGTGTGTGTGTATGGTCTGAGCACTGACAGGCTGACCCCCCTGTAATATATCCAATATATAATATAATATTTGGTGTGTGCCTGGTGGTTTTATTGTTTTGGATGAAGGTACTTCGGACCCGATACTCAAGAGACATCATAACATTGATATCATCTTTTCTCTGGCATTCTTGCAGCTTGGCTTTTTCACAAGGAAACAGAGAGAGGACACGGATGAGAACCATGAAGACTGAGTGTTGCTACCACTTTGATACAGATTTTTCTCCCATGGTGGTCTGAGTATCCTGACCCTTTACATTTTGACTCCTTCCCATTCTCTGGGAGCACAGTGCTTAGCCATCATACCTGCATATCTCCATCACTGGGAGGAGAGACTGGATTACACAGTTTTGGGTTTATACAAGGTCAGAGTATGCACTTTGAATAAAACGGGCTATGAGCCAAGGTCCATTCAGGACCAAAACGTAGCTCTCATGAGATGTTGAGCGTGCTTCCTGAGGCATTGTAACGAACAAAGTCAAGCCAGTTCCTCTAGAAAATCATCATACCCTGGCAAAATCCTTACCTCTTGTAACATTGCGACATGAAAATGAAAATTTTCCAGCCGTATTTAAACTTTACGATCATTAGAAACACAGTAAAAATAATATTTAAACATTGTGATCAGTTATTGAAATGTAATTAATAAAATATCTGCTTTGGATATGATCTGCCCCCTTTATAAACTTGCTCAGGTACAACCAGTCACCTTCTGGATTATACACCAGGCTGTTACCACAAACACTTTGCCTTAATTTGGGCCACGAGGATAAAATGACAAAGAGGCCAGTGATAACTTTAATGGCCGGGATTGGTCAGTCTGCGAATGTGAATGTTCCACAATCCCACATCTGCTGGGGTAGGAAGTTGAATGTGGCCAAGTGAGGGACCTGATTCAAATCCCAAAACCTGTAGAAGGACCGTAAGAGAGCAGTTCATTGCCACTCACAACAATTGACTGAAATGCATCGATCAACCGACTGGTGAGTCAGACAGTTTTCACTACACTTTGCAATTGATCAGTGACACTGACAGTTGTAGAAACTCAGTCAGAGCACTCTGCTGTTCTTGTGTGTTTCTGACACATTCATTCAGAACTCAATTCGTTTGTGTACAGAGCTGTTAATGAATTAAATGTACCTCAGCTGATCAGCTCCTCAGTGTTTGTTTTCCAGTCCCAAAGTTTCGTTATGCGACTGTGATCAGTTTTATGTGTGTCTTTTCATTCGTTGATAAAAGCTCACAGTGCATATTTTAGTTGTGTTGTATTACGACCCCGATTTAGAGTAAGAGCGTGTTCAGTGGCTTACTGTCTTAGTTGGTGTTTGCTGTGTATAACTGTAACCCGAGATGAATTGCAGGTTGCCATCTTTGCTTTGGTACACACATGTAACCTTTCACTAACTGTTAATAGGCTGCGTTCATCTGGAATGTGCTGAAAGTGCTGGAATACTGATTCATCTGTCCACAGTACACGTTTCCGCTGTGTGATGGTCCATCCTAGATGCTCCAGAGCCCAAGACCATGTAGCTTCTTAAAATGATTAAGGCTTCGCACAATGTTTTAAGAGGCATTTGTTAACGTAACTCTGTATTGTAATGCTTGATAAAGGTTTGCCAAAGTAATGCCTTGACCATGTGCTTATATCAGATATTGATAAATGACCGTTTTTGATGCAGTGCTGCATCAGAGGGATCAAAGATCAGGAGTGTTCAGCTTAAGCTGGTGCCCTGGGTTTTTATGCACGGAAATTCCTCATGCACGGTAGAGAGATGAATACGCAAATCCCTTTGAACCGTTCTTTGAGGTACATTGTTTTTAAACATTCCAGTAATTTTCTCATGCATTTGTTGACAAACTGGAGATCCTCTGGCCATCGTTGCTTATTAAAGACTCATATATCATGATTACTTTTGCCGGTTGACATCACCTGTTTGAAATCACATCATTATTTAGTTTAGTATTTTTTTTTATCTTTCATTCATTCATTCTCTTCCACTTGATGGACATGGGGTTGTGAGCCTGCCGGTTGGGCAACTCTGGGCGCAAGGGCAGAAACAACCCTATACGGTATGTAATTCCATCTTAGGACACACACACAGGGCCACTTTACAGACACCAATTAACCACTTTGAAATGTGGGAGGAAACCAGAGTAAAATCACTCAGACACGGTAAGGACTCAGGCTGGTCCACCCTGGGATTGAACCCTGGACTTTCTCGCTGTGAAGCAGTGGTGCAACCCACTGAGCCACCGTGCTGCCCGCTTTGATCTCATTAGCCCAATTTTTTTAAATGTTCTACAGATCTGAGATGGAATGGATGTCTCTTAACAAATAAAATGAAGATGACTAGAAATTGCTTCGTTGTAAAAAGCACCATAGAAATAAATCTGACTTGACTCGACTAGTAAAGGTTTGTTTTTCTGATTTGGGGTTCTAGTTTTTCGTTTTATATTAGTTGATTTCTTTCCTCTCAGTAGTTGTTGCTGAAGGCAAAATACATTAAGGATAATGTGCATTTTAAAATTAATATGAAGAGGATCCCACAAGAACTGAAATAAAATCAAATGCTTATTACTTGAATTGAATTAATTTTGAAATAGCCCCTATTTTTGTGAACAATTATTTTTAAATATCAGGCTGTAAGACAAAGTGACCATTTCAAGTGGGTATGATGATTTTCTTTAAGCTCTGTAATTGTAAATACGTTTGGATTGCAATGAAGTGAAGGCCCAGAGAACTGAGTGCAATGCACCATTCATAGTGCATAAAAACAAGGGGTAAAATTCACAGCAATAAACTTTTATTCACCATTTTTAGTCTTTGTGTTCATTTCTCAGGTTTGTCATTTTTTATTAACAAACTGATGTCAAATAAACTTTACTCCACTCCTTTACTTAAAGCAGTCGCTCACACAGGCATTTCGGAAATCAAATGTACACTTCTCACAATAATAATTGGATATTTTATTATGGATATTTTGAAATATCCCCTATTTTTTCTGAGCAGTAGCTTTAGCACAGCACAGTTTAATTTCAGTATCAGTTCAGCATTTCATAAAATAAGTACTATATGTAAAACAACAGTAGCCACAAAAGGCCACTAACATGGCTACAGAGTCACACTGTTAATCCTTATCTTAATAAGTAACTAAACCCAAGTGCAGCAAAACACAGCACAGACAGGTTCCAAGTAAAACAGCCACTGATGCCTCACTGTGACAAAGAAGATGAGTTAATATACGATTCTAGAAGGAATATGGTCTCATCCACCTGGTTCTCACTTGAATCCAACCTGTCACCAGAAAAAAAAGAGACACACAGACACACAAATGGAGAGTGAGAGACAATAGGACCATGAATTTTGAACCGGCTCTTATGTATAACTGCAACACAATGTTTGCCATCTGTCTGGAATATCCTCATCAATATCATTACAGAACCATCTCAATCCCTGTGTAATTATTCACAACAAGCACGTTTAACTCAATTCAAAACAAACATATTCATACTGAGCCAATTTAGATCAAACAATTAACCTAATATACCTTCGGAATGTGGGAGGACACCGAGCACCCAGAGTAAACCCATGTTAACACAGGCAGGACAGGCATTTGAACAAATGACTCCAATTCGGTTCTGGACAAGTTAGCACAATGTTCACATGCATATACTTTTTAAATGGTGTATTCAGTACTGGTAAGGATGGTCATAACCGTTATCACCTTAGGCAGCCTAATAATTACGACTTGGATGAAGATCAGACAACATTTGATCATCTATCTTGAAGCAGGTAAGTAAATCCCTGAAAGCCTTGTGTCCAGAAGAACTGGTTTTTAAAACAAATTTGATCACGTTGTGTATATACACATATACATATACATATATATATATATATACATACACACACACATACACACACAGAGAGTGAAATCCAGTTAATCGGACCACGATCGTTTTGGTCCTAATAATCGGCTGGTCCGATTAACCGAACATGCCCTATGTTAGAAGTTGGGACGTGCTATAATTTATGTAACAAATTTGTTATTCGAAACGATCTATAACACAATGTACAGATACTCAGCATGTGAAGCATAATACTATAAAAAACAAGTTCTTACTAAATTCCAAAAATATTTTGGTCCAAATAAGCAAATAATATTACACGTAAATAATATGACTTCTTTCGGTACTTTAGGATACGGTCCGAATAAGCAGCTGGTCCCATTAACCGGATTCGACTCTGTCTGTCTGTCTGTCTATATATATATATATATATATATATACACATATATATATACACACATACATATATATATATATATATATACACACATACAGTATACTCATTATACTCATTATAATAAGTTGCCCATACAGTACTGTGTAAAAGTCTTAGGCTGCCATTAGATTTGTTGTTTTAGCACTGATATAATGATTACATAGAACATAGTCAACAATTTTACCAAAAAAGTTTAAACTTGGATTTGTCACTCCATAATACTCTTTTCCACTGGTCTCCATTCAATCTTTGTGAGCTTTGACATATCTTAGCCTCTTCACCATGTTCCCCTTCCGAAAGAATAAAAAAAAACTACTCCTGATCAAGTTTCTGTAAAAGAGTCAAATCGGCATTTCGATGAAGCTGCTGGATGTTGCTATTAAATCAAATGTAAGGGGAGGTTACACTAAATATTTGGTACATTGCCTAGAGAAAGAAGTGTTTTTTTTCTGATCTTTGTTTCAGCTTTGTAATACTGACTACATATTGTATTTTCTAGTTGTCTTCTAATAAGCAGACTGAGAAATAATTCTATGTGGTCATTATACCACTAATACAACTGTATATTTAATCGAATGGTGGCCTAAGACTTTTGCACAGTACTGTATATTGGCGAACATTTGCCTGTTCTACACTGCAGAATAGTTCAGTTAAATCTTCTGATCAGCTGTAAGTCCACATGCAGATTTTCAATCAGACTTAGGTCAGGACTTTATCACTCGAGGACATTCACCTTTCTATCGTTAAGATTGTCTGTGTATTTATGGTTGCTGTCGTGTTGAAAGTTTTTACAACCAGCCCATGTTCAGCTGTCTAACGGAGGTAGTAAAGGTTTTTCCACAAGAATTTTATTGTACTTAGCATAATCAATGTTCCGTCAGTTCTAAACCATTCCATAATCAATGCTTCTTAGAAGCTTTGTTGTTCACTAACTTGTGCAGTGTTGGAAAGGTTGCTGGTGATGCCATAGACTTTCCACATATTAATACTGCTCTTAGTGGTACTCTTCTCTGGTGATCTTTTTGGATCTTTCCCTTATCTAGTCCCTTTCCACAGCTTGAATAATAATGCTGGTAGTAGTGAAATCTTCGAAGGACACATGATTTTGTACTGAAGTTATCCAAGCCTTGTTTGTGATCTGGAACATTAATGGCTGTTTTTGCAAGTTTAAAATAGCTCCTCTAAAGGGACTGATCATGTCCTAACTTACAATTTACTTTTTGAGTTTTTACTAATTATACATATATATAACTTATAAATGTTATTTTTATGTTCCTGTTGAGGTTTATAATGTGTAAATATACTGCTCACAAAAATTAAGAGATACTTCACAATGAAACCCCCCCCCATATTTTTGTGAGCAGCGTATGAAGCATCACCATGCAAACAAATCATGACGTGCATCATAGAGACTGACAATGTCTTCTAATGCAATTACATTTCTGGATGTCATGTCATGCCTACATGCACATTTAAGAATGCTAATTTGCAGCATTGATTGCAGCACTTTTTTTTCTTTTACAAAAAAGTACATATTAAACATATTGTTTTGAATGGTTATTCTGCAGAAATATAAAAGGAATAATTTCACTCAATTATTCAATACATGATGAAGCCACAATAGGAGATTTTGTTTACAAATTTATAATGCATCCGTTTCTAGTCATCTCTTATTTGCAGAAGACTAATTATTTTCTTGTTTTAAAACATATAAAAAAAATGTGCATAGGTTTCCATTGTTTATATTTCTGAAAGAAAAAAATGTATCGTGATCTAAATCGAATGGTGAGTACAGCATTTTTACGCCCCATTTAATTACAGATTTATTTAAATTTTCACGGTGTCATTTTACAAAACAATACTGGATGCTGATTGTCTATAGGCACTGTAGGTATAAATATAGCATAACGTAATTGTGAGCTGTAATAAGTCAAGACTATATAGCTTCTCATCCATGCTCTTAATTGTGATACTGTACTTGTTGATGTGATGGCGCAGAGCCTCTAGCTGCTGTCTCTCTGGCGCGGTGATCATCTCCTCCACCTCTGCCAGCTGAGCTTCCTCTGCCCCAGTGGCCTGCAAGGATGCCAGGATCGCTTCGATACGCTGAGACTTCTCCAAATGGCGCCTGTCAATTAACCATGCAAACCAAAGCAGTACTTTAAGACCAGGCTCACACGGCTCCATTCCCGAAACCTCATTTATAAACAATGTGGACACACAAAAATGGGTCTGAAATGTTTGTACACAACATTTCAGAAAAAAATAAAAAAAACGGGAAAAGGAAAGTAATACTTGGTGGGAAATCGTAGGTGTATATTTATGGAAACTCTGACCCATGAGTACAAGCATAGAATATTTTAGAGACCGGGGTGTGGGAACTGGTGACAGCCTTTGGAAATACAGGAAACTAGATCGGAATGCAGAAGTCACTAGAACTCTGTTCTAGTTCTAGTAACTAAATAAACCATGCAGTAAATTATCAGAAGAAACATTTAATCCGAAATAGTCTTGTAATATGAAATGTAGTCAACCAAATATTTGTTCATCTCATCCTTGACTACAACAGTAGCTCTATATGGATATTAATTATAAGGTAACTATTGACAGCAAACTGCTCTGAAACAATGCACACAATCACAGATATCTCAATAAGCTACACTAACTCATGCCTCATTTATGGAACGGTAGCTTTTTGCTTTAACATGGCAACCAAACAATTAGGTGAGAACTTTTGTCAAAGTCAAATGTATTTATATAGCGCTTTTTACAAGGGTCTCAAAGCAGCTCTACAATATTATATAATCTTAAAAGAACAATCCCAAAATAAGCAAGCCTAGAGTGACAGTGGAAAGGAAAAACTCCCTGAACAAAGAAGGAATACAACTTTGGGGGGGGGGGGGGGTACGGACCAAGAGTGAAAAAGCGACCCATCCTTTTGTATGAGACCCCACAAATATTTTTGGCTAATAGAAGATGCTTGGCTAAGGGTCCCTTTATCCTGCCAAGACTCATTCTTCTAAACTTTGTGCTTTTTGTGTCTAGTGTGGATTGCCACTGAAGAGTGAGTGACAGTCAGTTAGCCACTGGAGGGTGGAAGGGAGAAAAACACAAATGGAAAGCAACCATCTAGCATCCCTAATGATGGCACACATTTACTTTGCTGTAATTCATTTACATTGCCCAGATTTTATTCAGAATAACTAACAATTGATAACGTCTAAAATGGTTTTGGCTCAAGGGCTTTGCTTAAGGACCCAACAATGGCAGCTTGGCAGAGGTGGGACTTGAACCCTGAACATTCTGGTTCATGGTCCAGTAACTTAACTGCAACTTACCAGTCCCAAATGCAGAATAGTTATGGATAATACAGTAATGTACTGTTATGATTGAAGATGATGGTATGATGGACCTGACTTCTGAAATGGTGAAACCTTTGGTTGTTATTCGTATTATATGCTTCCATATAAGGAAATCTCAGCACTGGTTGCAATGCCAGTTACAGCTTTAGTTTTTCATACGACTCAATGTGCCATAACGCTTTGGGGCTGTGGTTCCTGTACTGAGACTGTCGAAGACCCTAGGTGCATCGGAATTCCAGTGCTTCTGGCTCATTTTAGCATCATTCTCATTATCTCCTGAGAAACTGCATGCCCACTCTCAATGGCATAATTATGTAACCGTTGGCAGCCTTGTAGACGACCGCTGCCTCTGATTTCATCTTCGCACAACTGTTTGTGTTCTTATAACATTCTGATTCTGGAAATTTGCTTGGTTGGTAAAACCTATGCAATTTCATAACTTTATTAAATCCTCTATGTCCCTCAATTTCACAGTTATTCTACAGTGCAACTGTTTTACCATTTCAACTTTATTTCTGAAACGTTTTGAGAAAACAGTTTTCCGTGGCCCTAAAATGCAGTAGTAACTAGATTATATCTAGTGCTCTCAACAATTCAG
This sequence comes from Parotocinclus haroldoi, assembly GCA_034779995.1. Lineage (NCBI taxonomy): Eukaryota > Metazoa > Chordata > Actinopteri > Siluriformes > Loricariidae > Parotocinclus > Parotocinclus haroldoi. The sequence goes on along the minus strand of JAUZST010046862.1, from coordinate 11,388 downwards.
AATGAAATATTCCCTAACGAAATATCACCTATCTTTGTGAGCAATTTGTACAAGTTGTAATTATAGGTGAGAGTTGAGAGAGAATAGAGATAGGTGAGAGAATATACATTTGGAGTTGTACTATTTATAATAGGACAGACCATTTGAAGCTTATTACAAAAACTTAATGGATAGTCATCTACACAAATATGAGTAACATCCACAAAACACATCGACATCTCTAGTGAATTGGGCTCGTACGCTCAATGTAGCATCTGGTGTATGTAACCTGGTCCCACCGATTCTCCGGCCATGTTGGTTTATTTCCTATAAGAAGGACTGGCCCATGAAACTCACCTTGCCATCTGGTCATTATGTAGCAGGTCCGAAGTGGTTTCATATCAGTTACTGGTGCCTAGCCTCTGTACGCTAATAGTCTAGTGTTTGTTCGTTGCCCTTGAGGCTGCAGTGGCCTTGGACCCCGCAGTAACCCATCCACTAGCTTGGTTCTTTGAGTTGATGCTTTTTGCAGCACATTTCAATATCAGGACTCTGCCACAGTGTGTTCTCATGTCTTGGGCTGTTGTCTGTATATTAGAGGTATGAAAGCACTAGCTGGATACCTTGTTGCTGTATTAGGTAGTTATGATCTTCTAGCTGCCATATAGCCAGCTCTTGCATAGTATAGCTTCGATCTGGCCCTGTACAATCGCACGAGGGATACAAATCTTCTATATCTTGAGACATTTGGATTTAAGGGCCTATATGTGCATTTTTTTGTCAAGTGTAAGGAATTTTGTGTGCCCAAATTAAATTACGTTTCTTTGTAATGCCAAAATTACCATATTAATTAGCCCTTCTAGAACTCTTGATTCAAGAACTTCTACCTCACATTCCCTACATCCATCGGTGTTGCTTTTAGCTCCACTGTCGTCTTCATTATCTAGCTGTACAATGAATGGGAGACCCCATATTTACATATGTATGAACTCATTTGCATTGACTATACTGTATATAGATTTTACTAGTGCACTTTTTAGAAAGTTGTGATAAATAACGTGGAAACGCAAATGCAACGTGTGCACACAATTGTTTTGAATGATGGAAGAGAGAACATTCTGTGGTGCTCTTTTTTCAAAAACGTGTACAGAGTACCTCGGCTCTCACCCATCTCAGAACTTGCCGAATTCGGTTCTCAATGTATTTTGACTTAGAGTAACGCGTCTCGGTTATCGTCGCACGATTTTGCACGCTGCACGCTGCGCAATTGCTTAAATTTGTACGAGTCGAGCCACAACTTTCGGTTCACGATTCAGTACAGTGATTCAGTCACACAACAGTCATAGTGAAGATCTCTGCTGTGTTTATCATCTTGTTGTTTTTTTTACACATTGCTACAGTACTACATCAAAAGTGCAAATAAGTCTCCATGGCTTGTAAGAAGGTTGGCCAGAACAGCCAACTGAAAGGAAACCACCAAATTACATGAATTTCTTTACCGCATATAGAATTATATTTAATTGTTATATACAATTATTATCAAATAAGCTTTGTGTTAATAATTTTGACCAACTGTAGGCTAATGTAAATGCTTTAAACATGAACTTTCTTACTTATAAGCTCCAGAATGACAATTAGAAAAATACAATTAAATTCTTATGACAGATCTGTTGGAGCGTATCCCCATCATAAATTAGGGGGCACATGTGAAATACTAAATCCAATAAAGCATATACTGTCTTATACAGTGTGGATTTTCTGGGGGTCTGGGACGATTTAATTCAGTTTGCATTATTGTTTATAGGAAAAAAATTGACGACGCGAACCAAAGCACCACTGTAACTCCAACAGAAGAACACAACCCAACAACCTGTAGTGACTAGCAAATAAAAAGCCAGGAGGAACTTACTTGTTTTCTTTGGTCTCAAACAGTCGTCTTTCTATGAGGTTACTCACTGCCTAGGTAAGATACACACATTATTTCCCAACTCTAAAGCAGTAATGAAGAGACTTGATCTTAAATGATATACTCAACAGCCACTTTATTTGCTACACCCACTCGTTAAGGCAAATATCCACTCAGCCAATCACATGGCAGCACCTCAGTGCATTTTAACCATGTAGACATGGTCCAGACGACCTGCTGAAGTTCATACCAAAAGGAGTTGGCCAAATGGCCTCCACAGTCAACTGCATGACATTATGTCAATATGTATCCAAGTCTCTGATTAATGTTTTTAGCACAGTGCTGAACCTATGCTACAAATATTTAAGGCAGATCTGAAGGCAAAGAGGGTCCAAAACAATAATAGCATGTACCTAATATAGTGGCCAGTGAGTATATTTGCATGTTAGACAATGGTTTGTGTATGTATGGTACCTTGTAGCAGTTCTGCAGCAGAAGTCTTGCTGTTGGCAGCTGGTTAACAGTGTACAGATAAAAGGTTCGAGATGGTGCGTGGTCCGGGGTCTTTGGGATCTCCTAGAGTCACCAAAAGAAAACGAAGAAGGTTTGGTCTCATTTCTATTATTGTATAGTTCCTCGTTTGTCAGTTTCACTGTTTGGATATATCAATATTTTAATCGCTTATATTCCCAAACTTAACAAAATGATCGTATTAATGAGGAGTTACTATTTTAAAACCACTGATCACGTGACACACACTAAGCTATGCGCTACGTGTCCACGGGTTAAAACCCTTAATCCTTATTACCTACTTTTTACATTAATACTATATATTCAACTATTAGATTAGTGGGAACAGTTTTGTGACACTTCCTTTTATGCTGTTCTTATTACTGTGTGACAGACAGCAGATTCCGTTCCATAAAGTCATTCAACGTCACTGCACGCTTTAACATCTGATGTGTGTTATGGTTGCAATATATTTCAGACCTTGCAATAAACAAGATAAAATGCGATTGAAATAATGTTACTGAAACATTAACAAATGCATTCACCTGACGCTCAGGTAAGTCATATTTATTTTTACAATCAACTTCTAAGCTGCCCAAGGTGGTTAGGTCCCTTTTTGACTCTTAGTCCTCCCAAGGTTTCTTCTTTATATATTATGAGAGATATTTCCCCTTGCCGCAGCCAAATTAGGCTTGCTCAGTTTAGAATATAATAAGGCTCTATATAAATAAATTCCACGTACTCGTATGGCTGTGTAGTGCTGTTTAAATGAGAAAAAAAAATCTATTTGACACATTCAATTTCCAATTTAAATTTTCGATTTAAATGCTGTAAACAGTGAGTAATCTTTGTCCCCTCAATGGCTAGGTTTTAAATGGCTTTATAAGAAATAGCCATAATGCGTTTCAAATCCATTGCCACTTTTGTGGCTGTGTGTTACCTGTAGCTGAACCAGATTCTCAGAGAGCAGAGTGTACAGCATGTCTTTGGCCTCCTTTGCCGGAATCATGGCAAAATCCTCCACCTGTTTCTGCTCCAAGTGACGCTTCCGTAACAGCAAGCGGAAGATCCGGGCTGAACGTGAACCGAATCTGTGTCCGGCAAAAAGGAACCAAATACAGTTACAAACCAAAAGCGCTTGAAATTGAATTCAACCAGAGCATGATCAAACTCACCGTTCCTGTACCACAGACTCTAGTGTAGCTCTGGCCAAGTTAGCCAATGCTCTGTGCAGATCTGAACAGAGGCTCAGGATCATCCTTGTGAATATACAGCACTCAATGTTTTCAGCTTAGTTACACCTCTATACAAGGCAAAGAATTGTGTGATAGGATACTGATGACATACATTCCTCCTCCACTGTCACCGGTTTTACCTACAAACTCCATCTAAGAGTTGGGAAACAAACCAGACGTATAAGAACAAGGCGGCTTGTATGTCTGTGCACCTGTGATTTCATGGAAACGAAGGTTTTCTTATTTACCGGATCATCCACCAGTAGAGATAGATACTGGTCCAGTATGGGTCTGCCAATGTTGTAAGTGGTAGGGAGCGCTCGAAAGATCTGGCACGTATTATATAGCACGATAATAAACCTTAATACAATATGTCTGGATGAAAGTAAACCCCATGACATGATGTTTTACCTCATTAGCTGATACGGCTTGTGTGTAGGCAGCACTAGCTGGTGTCGTCACTTCACTCATCCGCAGCATGGTCCTGACTATCTCGCTGCTAGTCTACAGTGAAAAAGGTTATATTTTTCATAATGTAATTCCCATGAAATATGTAAGTGGAAATTGCTTGTTCTGTCTGCACCCCTATTGTTTCAGCTTTTCTTTTCCTTGTACGTCTAAAGAATAGTGGAACAGTGCTGTATAGAAGTGATAGAGGGACAGCGCTAATTAAAAATAAAAAAATTAATACAAAGAGGACGATGAGATAAATATTGTAAGTTTGTTCGAAACTCTACCTGGTCCAATTTGGAGGCTACAGCACTGATAATGGCCTGATGTCGGAAGTGTAAGTGAAAGCGCTCAAAATTCACCTTCCAGTAGATTCCTTCATCACCAGACACCTATAGGTAGAGGGGTCTTGATGAGGTGTCGTGTACATTCGCAAATGCTGTGTGTTAAATGCAGGAATGCTTACGGTTGTGTTTTCAAGTTTGGCTTTCTTTGCACTTCTTTCATCTGCTTCTCCGTCGTCACTCGATCGCCTGCGTTTTCCTCGACCTAGGAGTGTAACCAAACCAGAGTGTCATACCTTGGACAGTAACATAACTAGTAGAAAGGCCATAGACTAGATATAGAGAGAGTGGAAACCATAAAAAAACAAATGAAAAAGATGCACACAGTTAAGGTTGATTACAGAAATGACCATCGCATTAAGTAAGTCTACAACCCAGCACACACAGTATCATAAGCAACACTTTCCCTTGCTGAACCTGGCAACGGACTGGTGTACCACACATATCCCCAATGATCCTGTGCCAAATGTATTTCACAACAGGCTCCAAAAACCTGTACCCACTACCACCCATCCGATACCCTGACCATGATAACTGTATCAGACCTCAAGTACCACATGATGCAAACAATTGTTTGTCTTTCCCATGTTCCAGGATGATGATGATGATGATGCCATCTGGTGTTTGGGTGGTGTAGCAGTCTAACATGATAACCTAACTCTGAAGTGAGCTGAGGTTGGCATCCTGGCAGAGTGAGGTATCACAAATGGGCACGACTGACTGTGCCTCAATGACAAAAGGAATGTACATGGATCATCCCCTGGAACAGCATCAGCAACTCCTGCCAGACTTTTGTCCTGTATAGGATAAAACGAGTCCTGTGTGCTGGACTCCTGTGACCCTTACCAGGACAAGATCCCTAAATGTGTGTGAGAGTAGGAGACTTTTACCAGTGAGGTGGATCTGTGGTATTTTGTAACAGTCCGGGTGGCTTTCTGGTTGTGCAGACTGAACAATAGTTGAAACTGCAGAGTTAGGAGGTTCTGAAGTTGAAGTCTCTGAGGCGGTTGCAGCTGAAATATTCACTGGGGGGCAGCGTTGCAGAAAATGAGTTTCCACCAATCGAGTGAATGCAGTCATTACCTCACTGTAGTCCATACTCTGGCCATCTATGGGCAGACATTAATCAGGGACTTAAAAATCAATGAATAAATAAGCTTTTTGACAGTGACACCACATCAAATAGTAAACATATGAATCATGAAACACAATGTAATACATCTCTGATAAACTGGTTTTATTAAATATGTGGAATAATCCTATCTAATGTCAGGACATGCAGTACTGTGGAAAGCTCTTAGGCCATCATTAGATCAGAGACCATATTCATAAAGATTCTTAGTGCTAGCGCCTAGTGAAACAAACGTTTAGAGAACAGAAAGTTTAGAATTGTGCGCATTTCCCACAATTGGAGTCGATCCTAGTTATGAGGATATTTTAGAGAGGAGAGGAGAAAATGGCAGGAAGATGACAAGGCAGAAGAAATATTCTCAGTGAGACTCCCAGTTTATTTTAATTCTAGGGGAACGGTTATGTATCATATGGGGGAAAGTATATGGGGGAACATTTTTTGTTTACAATTTTAAACTTTTTAAGTCTTTTTAATACTAAAATACAAGAAAATATGCATCGTTTTGCATTGTTTCCACTTCAAAAATAAAAATGTCATTTATTGAATGTTATAATAATATATAACATTCGTGATGAGTGAACTCAGTATTATGAATGAATGAACTGCGATACATGATACATTGTATAATACATTACAGTACAGATTACCTACCCTCCATATTCTGGGTCAGCCTGTCTGCTACAGTCTTGACTGCACTGCTCATGGTCATCTGACCCCTCTGGAGTATCTCCTCTATCACCAGCTCCCCTGTGTCCCCATACAGACTCTTGGCTGTGTAGATGTATCGAGGGTAGCGTAGCATATACAGAATACGCTCAGGGTCAACCTGGTACTCAACGGGGCCCCTAGCACCCTTGCGTCCAGTTCTGAATGTGCACATGCCATGCTGTACCAGCACGCAGACACACTTCTTTACCTACCAGAACAAATCATGTCAATATCACTTATAAAAGCAAGATGCATGTGTTTCATGGGTGCAGTTCAAACTCTGTCCCTGTCCTAAACAATTGATTCTGATGTGACATTAATTAATTAGAATCTCTGGACTGAAGGTGGTGAACGACTCGGTGGAACACGATACTGACCATATGGAAATATTAGGAGCACATTAATGTATTGCAATGCCAAAATGTGAACATGTATCAATTCACATGCGTTGCTGTTAATTTTTTGAATGTGAAATGGATAATCATGAAATCTAACATCAAGTGGTTTGGAATTTACAAAACATACAACTGGCAACCAACTGTTATGTCCAGCGTAAACACTGGATTCATTAAATAGTTAATCCAATGCGTACACCTAAAATGGGTGCAGAAGCTACTCAAACCAGAAACCGCTACTAGGCAAGTCAAAAGCCACAGGACACACTCTTATTTCGGAAACAAAAGGGAAATGGCAGAACTAAACAGGGATATCTGAACTGGGACATACCCCAGCAAGTAATGGGTGAGGAGGCCTATCTTTTAGGCCATTTCCAAAACATGGCCGCCATCTTGAAAGCCACCACACTGGATCAAGGCCAAGTTTTTTCCAATTAGAAGGTGGTCATGTCAGACCAGAATTGTTACAGAAATTGATTGCTACAATCAGATTTTCAAGATATCTTGTGGTTGTTCATCACAGGTAACTGAAGATGGAACTGATGATTCTGATGTCTAGACAACACAGCTGCTGTATCATAGCTTCAGACTTTAATAACCAACACCCAGAAGAACCATCGATTTTACACAGCACTGTGGCATCCCTTATAGCCAAATTCAGAGAAACCAGGACAATCCACGTAGTGGTCAACTGAAGACAGCTACTGACTAAGAATCAACAATGTGGTTTTAGCAGCCTCTGCGAAACGTTCATAAAACAGCACGGGACATGTCCTGTAACTTTTGACTCACTTTGTATAATGCATATGAAAGACGATAATGATGTTCTGATAGTTTACCACACCAAGGTTATGATACCAAAGACCAGCCTAAGAGACTTCTATGAAAAACTGATTTTCATTACTACAGGATTGTATATGAATGGTATTCTCACAAGAAAAGTATGCTTACAATACGGGTGGACTACTGTCTACAGAATAGTGTAGTTCTTCAGCTCAAAATATAAATGTGACCAATGGAACATAAACACAAATAAATACACTTTGCTCGCTGGCTTGGTTACACACAATCAAGAGGGAATAAGGCCCCTAATTTCCATCTTCGTCATTATCTTTTTATACACTTTAAACCTTTAAGTAGAGTCCATTCATTTCAATATCATGTATTTTCTTGGCAAATCACACCGCAACATAATCCCTACTTATGCATATAGTTTATATAGCTTCTTTAACGTCGCCATCGACATCAGTGGCCATCTTGGCGACACACAAACAGTTATATCCATACACAAGCTCATCTCAAGACTAGTCATATATATATATATATATATACACACACACACACACACACACAAGTCAATGGCAATTTAGAGAAATCAATTAACCTAACACACATCTTTGGATTGTGGGAGGAAACCAGAGTACCCGGAGTAAACCTACGAAGACTCAGGGAGAATATGCAGACTCCTCACAGAAAGGACCCAGGCCGCCCCGCCCTGGGATTGAACCCAGGACCTTCTGGCTGTGAAGCAGCGCTGCTACCCCACCGAGTCACTGCTTGTTATGGATCAGAGTCAAGTAACGGTAAAGATCAATTTTTTTACATGAGATTTATTCAGACATTTTATCTCTTATCAGACGTGTTATTTTATTCACCTTCTGTTCGATGCTTGCAAACTCACTCAACAATTACCATCACTTCCAAAGCACATGAAGGAGCTCCTGTATTTTCAGTCTGTCTCTGGACTGGCAGCCTTTTCGCGCTTGGCACAAAAATCGTGATTTTCATCTTCACGTTCCTTTGTTCCCTCCCATCCATTTTGCTTGTTTATAAAATGCTCAGGTTCAAGCTGATAATTCAAGATGATGTTAATAAAAATAAAAGTAATGTCATTAATAATGAATACATTTCACTTGAGTGAAAGCTTAAACTTGATCAGAGATAATTAGATAGACCATCTAAACTGAATATGCAGAGTTTAAAAAATGTAATCTCTGGAGACAGTGAATCTTGTGCGCCTTTCAGTGTTTGCATTTTCCTGTGAACAGCAAAAAGGTGAAAATATTGGAATACATTTTTTGATGGGGGAAAAATTTTTATCAGGAAATTGTGTTGCATCTGCCATATTTACATTGTACATGACAACTTATTTCTAGTACATTTTAAATAAACTGTTAATAAAATTCCTAATTGTGCACCAGTCACCATCCTGTTATGATGTCATAAACCCTTCGCCATATTACAAATAGACATCCGTGTCACAACGCTGTATATAAGCTTAAATGACTTCAGTGATTACATCATGTTTCCAGTGATATTACCACGTCATATTAAAATTTCCAGTAAATGACTTTGCAAATACCAGTATGAGACCTGTTATGAGGCATACTTTAAGACAGTATGTTTTAAGGACGTCTCAAATAATAACTACTAAAAATTAAGAGACTTGAAATAAACTGTAAACAAGATCCCTATTTGGGTTCTAGTCTGACTGACGCCATACACACTCTGCGATAAACATCTAGGCTTGGTTATGACATGTTATTAATATGTAATGACTATGTCATGCTGCCGATCCATGCTTACATGGTTACCTTACTCAGATGAAGCCAGTCTAAAGTGGGTTACAATCAGGCTGAAGCCCAGGACGGATTACAGTATATAAGTGACATAACCGTATATGTTATAATTAATAATAATTGTCATTAATGCACTCTGGTTAAAGACCTGAGAACCCATGACAACAATTCAGCTTTTTGCTGTTTGACACACATTATGACATTTACTTTAAGACAGCTGGCATAACAGCTCTTATAATGACATGCTGCATTGAGAATCAACTGGGTTATGACCTTATATTTGCATTTATGTTATTTAGCAGATGCCCTTAACCAGAGCGACTTACATTTAACACAGCCTTACAATCCAAGCAATTGTGAGTTAAAGGTCTTGCTCAGGGACCCAACTGTGGCAGAAGTGGGATTTGGACCCTGGACCTTCTGGTCCATAGTCCAGTACCTTAACCGCTTGACATATATTGTAATGATAACTCATTATATATGATTACATGGCATAATGACTTATGGCTTCTAATTACCTACTTTATGTTATATTGCATAATATGTCATATACCACAAACCACTACATATTCAGAGATATACAATACTGGGCCAAAAGTCTTAGGCCACGATTAGTTTTGATACACCATTATCTTAGCAATGGTATAACGGCCAAATATAATTATCGTTTTATTAAGATACAACCATAAATTATGCAGGATTTTTTTTTTTATTGGAAAAAATATCAGCCATCTTCTATAGGCTACAGTGGAAAGTATCTCGAATGACCTCCACTTATACTTATAAGCAATAGCGGTATCTGACAGTTTCATCGGGATTCCGAGTTGACCCTTCTACAGCCCAAAGATGTTTGATCAGGAATGATCTTTGTGGAAGAGTAGCAGCCAAGGAACTTTATTGGAAGGGGAACCAAAGCTCACAATGGAAAAAAAGTAATATAGAGAGATTGTTGGGTCCAAACATTGACCATTGCACAACTGACCACCAGCAGATCTAATGGTGGCCATTTGCACAGTACTGTACTTAAAAAATCATTTGTCAGCATAATGACTAATTGCGGTACAGTCACCGATATGTAATGATCTATAGTATAACTTTTGTCATGAGCCACTTATTGAAACCCAAGGGTGATTACAATGTATGTACTATGAACTACAAGTCCGACAGTTTCTGTGCTGTCATGTTATAAAGCTGCCATTACACCTGTCATAACATAAAAAGCATCAAACCCAACGGTAACAGTAACAGGACACACAGGATATAAGCTTCCATCGGGACTCACAGATGTTTAGAACATCTTACAGCAAGTGTTATCAAAATCCCTATTTATGATGCAGTCGTTAAGTGTTATGACAGATACCAATTGTCCTTCATAGTGCACTGACAGACCTGCTAATAATATGTTATGAATATGATTATGAATTATTATTATTCTTCTATATTTGCCATTGCATTCATAGCATTAATCTTACCATGTTCCAGATGTTCTCGCGATAACTTCCATTGTATGTCTATGACATGTTTATGGAAGTCATGTGATGCAGGTTTAAAGTATTTTTCCTCAGCCAGACTGAAACGTAAGAGAACAACTCTGGTATCTCTGCAGCTGAGTCTGTGTGTTTAATGTACAACACATGAAGGCAAACGTCAATATTTATACACGTGTACATGCAGTTACACAGCCTTCCTACACCCTTCATAACATGTGGATACATAATGCCCTTAGTAATGGTTCCCATTTCGATCAAATTAAAGAAATAGCTACTACACAAGACTTGCTTCAAAGTTAATAAAGAAGGCAAATAAATCTAAGGCAGACCTGGCTTCCCGAGCAGTTCCTGAGTAATAAGATTCCTCCACTCAGAAATGAGTTCTCCAGAACGGGTTTTTAAAAATGTAGAAAGGCTGAAATGCTGAAACAAAGTAATCGCGGAATGGAAACCTTTCTGCTGTTCTGTCACTCCTCCGTCTCACTGCCTCTTCTCCTTCTCTATCCCTTTAACCCTCCTCTCTCACACTGGCTCACTCACTACCCTCTTCTTCTCATCATTTCTGCATTCGTCCTTTTTCCCCCTCTCTCTCTCTCTCTCTCTCTCTCTCTCTCTCTCTCTCTCTCTCTCTGTCTCTCTCTCTCTCTCTCTCTCTGTCTC
>JAUZST010046851.1:0-25566 GCA_034779995.1 Parotocinclus haroldoi | reverse complement strand
GTGTGTGTGTGTGTGTGTGTGTGTGTGTGTGTGTGTGTGTGTGTGTGTGTGTGTGTGTGTGTGTGTGTGTTCATGCAGATTAGATACAGTAAGCCGCTTATGAGGTTGCCATGCCCTTAATTTCAGCATTCTCTGGGTCCTAATGCCCCCTCCCAAATCCGGGAGGACAATTCCAGCGTAACAAACAATAAAGCAGAATTATTTTTGTAACAAAATTCAGACAAAAGATTAAAAACTGATTTGACGTGATATTGCAAAAGACAATTATACAAAACGTCACATTAAACTTGCATTAGTTGGCAAAAGTGTTCAAACTGAAAATTATTTTTAAACTATTAAAATAGTCTTATTTGGTCATTCGATTTGAAGTTTAGTATAAGTATAATAAGTATATAAGTATAATTTTACTTTCTTGTCGTTTTTTTCCTCAATTATTATTGTGGTATTTTGTATTTAATACTTAATATTTATTTTTTTTCCAAAGCTATCTAATCCTGAGGGGTTTTTTTGGCTTGGGAAACGTTTAGATTTACTTTTGTATTTATTGTATGTATTTCTTCGTTCAATTACATATTGTAGGACATAACTCTTTCGAGCACTTTAGAAACGGGCGCGTGCACGATAAGGTTATTGTTAAGTCATCAAATGCTTTAATCTGAAAATATCCGTTTTTGTTTTTACGTTACACGTTTTTATTGAACAGTTTTTTTTTGTTTTTTTTTTTTTACAGAATCAGAACACTTAAATGCAAGGGTGTTTTTAAAGCAGGTTGAATCAGACCTTACCTGGATTGAGTCTCTCAGGTGAGCCGTGGTCTAAAACTCGGCCTGCTGCACCTGTGCGCGCGCTGCCCGGTGCTGTTATTCAGATCAAAGGAGTTTGGGACGGGGCTGATGGACCGTGACAGAGGCTGCGGTCTGTCTCTCTGTGTTTATATCTGCGCCGTGGCTTTACAGATTCAGATAAACCCCTTATTACAGTTTGGATTTCAAACTTCTAATAAATCCGATTCCGTTAACAATGCGAGGAGAATCGGCTTTGCGCGCGCTCAATTTACAGCAGAACGCGAGGACACACCGGGACAGGCAGCAGCTGCGGACTTTATCTGCACTTTCTCCTGCTTTTTACATCAAACTCAAACTTCATGCTTCAAGAAATGCGTTTGTTTGAAGATCATTAATTAACGAGATAAACAAATAAATAACAACATGCAAAATGCTTTCTTTACGTAATAAAATGTAACAGTTAAACAATTTGTGAGTGAATCTCTGATAGGATTCGTTTCCAAACAAGGCCTAGAGCTTATTTTACAAATCAACTCAAACATTAAATGCAGTTTATAGTTTATCTACACTCTCTGAAATAGTAAATGAAGCATTTTAAAAACATTTTGCACGATATACCAAGAGCATGAGTTATTAAAACCAAGAATTAACAAAACTATGAGTTATTTTAAAATCAGACACGAGATGTGGTTTATTAAGCTTTTCGGTTTTAGCAATTTAAAACAAAAAAAAAGGTTCTCAACATTGTATTTTAAAACGAAATTCCAACCCAATGAAAACTGTTGCGTCCAAACACACTTTCAAAATAAAAATAAAGAAAACGGACTTAAATAGTGCGGAAAATTTAAATGTTTTACATTATCAGTGAATTCTAAAGCTTCTTTTTCCAACAGATTTACCTCCTCCCGTATTTTTTTTTTTTTTTGAGACAACGATTACAAACGAACGGTTCTTATTTCTCTTGTTGTTCTTCTTGTTGTTCTTCTTGTTGCTGTTGTTGGGGTGTGTACAGCAGCAGGTAGTCACGGTAAAGTTTAGGAGATTTTGTGTCCTAATTCTGCGTGTAACCCGGACCCACCGCCCCTCCACCCTTCTGCATTTTAAGCTACTGTTTCCAATGATATCAAGATGAGTCAAAATAGTTATAAGAAATTGAAGTTTTTGTTGAACGACTTTAATCTCACCCTTAAAAAAACGAGAGAAATCAATCTAGAAAACGTTTAGCAATACTACTACTAATAATAATAAAATATAATAATAATAATAATAATAATAATAATAATAATAATAATAATAATAATAATAATAATAATAATAAGGGACATTTCATTTTTATGATCAGTATATTTATTAAACTCACTTTCAGCTACCTACTGAAAACAATTGTGTAGATATTGTAAAATATATAGATTCTGTTTTTCAATCTATTTTCTAAACTGTCTGCAGCAGATCTGCCTAACGTTAAATCATGACATTACATGACATGGTTCATCTAATTCCACCTTATGCCTTTATATTGTATACATTTCATTCTTTATAGAGTATTGTTTATATGTAACTCATGGTTTGGTTCCTTTATACATATAAACATATAAATAAAGCCGAAGGTTCCTACCAACACTGTAAAAATCACTTGGAATTCTATTTCTATTTTAATCATAAAAGTTCTCACCTACATTTGATTCTGTATTTAACCATATCTTCTTATTACAGTTTCAAACAAGTATTAAATCCGTATGCATGCAAATATTTGTCTTCCAAAAGTCTTTGTTATATTAATAGTTACAGTAATATTTTGGGCCAGTGATATCCAATGATGTATAATGTCCCGGAGGTCAAATGCTTTGCTTTTGGAGTGTTTACATATGAATGTTTTTGTACAGTATATTTTAAATCATATAAATGTGTAATAATGTTGTATTAGACAGACAGCGAGAGAGAGAGAGAGAGAGAGAGAGAGAGAGAGAGAGAGAGCTTGAGGAGGTGAGGGAGGAGTTTTTCCTCCACCTTGTCCCCCTCTCTCTCTCTAATTAGCCCTCCTCTTGCTTGGTGCTCTCAGTCCTCAGCTGTGTCCCAAACACAGCGCAACTCTCAGCCAAGACTCAAAGCGAGACGGAGACAGACACAGAGCCAGAGAAGCCGTTTCCAGTGACCAGAAACAAGACTTCGATTTAGTTCAGCCTAAGAACACAGTGTCAGAACAGACTGAAAGTGCCAGTACTGTGAAGCAAAGACTTGTTTTTAATTTAGAGAAAAAACAGTTGATTGAAAATTGTTGGAGTTTGAGAGAAACAGAGAGAGAAAGAGAGAGAGGGAGTGAGAGAGAGAGAGAGAGAGAGAGAGAGAGAGAGATTTAAAGCCAGTGCAGGCATGATGTCCTACATTAAGCAGCCCCATTACGCTGTGAACGGGTTAACTCTGTCCGGCCCGGGCATGGACCTGCTCCACACCGCCGTCGGATACCAAAGTAAGTTCTTTGACTTTATTTTCTTAACATAATACAGTATTAACATTAATGCTGTTTATAATATTTAATAAAGGTCAACTAGTAAACTAGTGAACATGAAATAAAAAAAAAAAATTGTATTGGAAAAAATGCTGATCCCCTTTTAAATCATTAAACGTCTGATGATTTGAAACTCAAAAATCCAGTGACTGGTTTAAAATGCAGCACTGTTGCGGCTTCCACTTGAAATATTACATTCTGATGGAAATGAATTTGATTTATGCTTCCATAAAACTGGATTTTCTACTAAAAATGTGAACTACTTTATGAACACAGAAACATTATTTACTAAAAATAGTCCGATCATTTTAAGTCTGGGTTACGATGTCAATACATTTCCCAAATCAACGCCTCAAAAGCTTAATGTTTTTAATGTTTAAAGATTTATTCGGGTGCCTTTTTATGGTTTTAGGGGCGCCCCCAGAGGAAATGAACCTTTAGAAAAAGAGGTTTATCAAAATATGTCACTGTAAACACGCATTAAAATCAAATATTTAGAGCACATTTAATATGTGACCTGAGCAGAGTTGCATATTTAAGTCGAATAAAACGAGTCAGCTCAATAATTCGCTGAGTGATAATATCTTATAAAAATGTATTAACAAAAAGAAAAAAAATCTCATATTATAAACGTATTATTAATGTGTTATTAAAGTCAGGTGGTGATTTAGAGCAGAGTGACGGGGCGCAAACTTTAAATCCAAATCCTACACCATCATATAAAGTCATGTAGAAACTACAGAACTACAGAACAGATAAAGATTGTAATTTTTTTTTTTTTTAATAATAATAATTTTCCGCAGACACTCCTCGGAAGCAGCGTCGGGAGAGAACCACGTTCACGCGTGCGCAGCTGGACGTGCTGGAGGCGCTCTTCGCCAAAACGCGCTACCCAGACATCTTCATGCGCGAAGAGGTGGCTCTTAAAATTAACCTGCCCGAGTCGAGAGTTCAGGTGAGGGTCACACCGAGACTGGTGAACATTTCATCAGTTTTTAACCACGTTACATGATTGTTATTACATTATTATTATTATTATTATTATTATCGCAGGTGTGGTTTAAGAACCGGCGCGCTAAGTGTCGGCAGCAGCAGCAGCAGAGTAACGGCCAGCCCAAACCTCGGCCTCCTAAAAAGAAGTCATCGCCCGCTCGAGAGGCCGCCTCAGAATCGGCCACTGCTAGCTCTAGCATTAACGCACCTTACAGCCCGGTGGCCCCGCCTCCTCCGGCCCCGCCCACGGCCGTCACGCCGAGCTCGAGCGGATCCAACGTGAACGCGAGCGTATCGATCTGGAGCCCTGCCTCTGTATCGCCGCTGGGCGATCCGCTTTGCGTGTCGAGCAAAACGGCCTACGCCATGACCTACGCTCAAACTCCGGCCTACGCCCCGGCCTACGCCACCTCCTCATCCTACTTCACTGGCCTGGATTGCAGCTCGTACCTGTCTCCCATGCACGCGCCGCTCTCAGCCACTGGCGGCGGTGCCCTGAGTCCCATAGGTTCCTCCACATCCATGACTCTCGGCCAGACCCAGGCGTCGCAGGGTTATGGCCCCGCCTCCCTTGGTTTCAGTACGATCGATTGTCTGGACTACAATAAAGACCAAACAGCGTGGAAGCTCAACTTCGGTACCGATTGCCTGGACTACAAGGACCAGAACTCCTGGAAGTTCCAGGTTTTATAGGCAGGTGGCGCCAGTATCTGAGAAGGGATCGTCGGAGGGGCAAAAAAATTCCTGTGTCTTCAAAAGTCTTTGTTTCGTACTCTTCTACCCATTGCATGATATTTAAAGATAGGCGACAAGGTAGATTCTGAATTCAATTGAAAATATTGAAATCATAGCAAAAGCTAATTATCGCGTAACTGGATGATAAGTGTTGGTAGCTTTAACGCCGTCTCTCGCCAACTCAATTATTTTCCGTAAAATAACTTCTTACATTTATAACAGGCATTCAGATGGTGAAGCTGTCCGACCTGCCAGCACGGTGACCCAGGTTCGAGTCCCGAGCACGCAATTGACTGTGTCTGCAGGAGGGGAGGCTGGTCAGGGAGATCATTCCCCACCACTGCAACAGCAAATAGTAGTAATTAAGTTCTTTTTTAAGGTCTGGTTCCAGTGCAGGTAACAGGCAGTGACCCATGGAGAGATAAATTCGGGGTCTGCGCTTCTGGCTTTTCGTTTCCCTTCTATTTCCTTTCAACGAAATCCAAACGTCGCTCTCGCTATAACTTTTTTATGTGTTGTTTTATTCTGTGTGCACGTGTGCGTGATAAACACCAATTAGGAAACAAACCGCCTTGAGTTTTGGTTTTCTAGATCCGAGTACCGATAATCACACCGCTCAACCAAGACTGAAAAAACAGAAGACATTTAGGAAAACACGTTTTCAGAATTTCTCTGTCACACAGAATCGTTCCAGTTTACTCACATATGTTTATCGAGTGCAATAGCACGAGCCACCAGGGGCCTGCAGAAACACGACTGGACATGTGGGGGTGTCTAGAACTCGATTTAAGTGTCGTCCATCATTATAAACCAAAAACAAATTCCCAAACAGACCGAATTCCTTTTTATACATCTGTTCAAACTCATTTGGTAAAAATCCCCTCGTTTAAAATCGGACTTTCTCAAGCTTCAGACAGCACTGCAAACGTGCAAACCGTGTGCTTTTCACCATTCCTATGGTTTGGAGAGAAGCCAAAGGTCGGGTTTGGGATTGGCGCTTCTGCCAGACTAATATAAAGGGTAAAAGATCAAAATCGAAAACGACTGTTACGTTCAATCGTTGCTATTCTCAAAAAAAATGCAAAATTCTCATAACGGATTCGACTTCCGAATGAAAAAACAGCACTACAGTGTTCATCTACTGTAGTTCCGGGACAAAGCGAAGTAAAAATGATGCTGATGACGAATAAAGATCAATGAAAAGAGGTTTATATATTAGAGGTATAAATGTTTCCTACTAATTCATCTCAAATAAAAACCTCACCGCAATCTTCTATATTCTCAGCTCTGATCTTTTTGTGTTCTTTTGTATAGACTGTAAATCGTGAGTTATTTCGTGGTTCATTTGTTTTGAATGCACTTGAATGCACATTTAAAAAAAAAAATCCAAATTCAATGTTCGGCTTATATCATTTAAGAGGTTTTTTTGTGTCTCTCTGTCGTAGTTGCTTCGTTTTGTGAATATTAAGCTGGACTTCTTGTTTAATCACTTCTCGCTTCAACTTCAAAGTCAACTTTTCTTTCTTTTTATCGGACAATTTCTTTCTTTTCAAACTCAGGGGCTTCGCCTGTAAAAGTGTTGCAAAGCCATCGATCTGTCGTTCTTGCTTTCTGAAACCTCAAGAGTTTAGTGTTTGTTCTTTCAGAGTGTCTGCTAAACTGGCTGTGTATTATGACATTAAAATCGGTTTAATAAAACACACACCGGTTGTCCTGCTTTGTTATTTCGTGTTTTGTTATTTTTGCATGAGCAGTATGATTGTGATGGTTTTATTCCAGTATGCTACTGCAGCACCATCTGGTTCCGTTCTATTGGCCTATTTTCTCGTCACCTGAATGAGGATTGAAAGAATCTGGCCTAGAATGAGCTACTGGAAGGTGAACTCGAGTAGAGTCTCATACTAATATTCTACTAAAACTTCTCAAAACTGACCACTGGTTCTTTCAGTCTTGTCTTGTGCCATTATTTTTACTGATCTAATTTAGAGCCAGACCCAATCCTCTTACTGTCCCTCATCACTAAGTGAATTACCCAGACTTACTCTCGCCCGTTCTCTCTCACTTTGGTCCGTTAGACTTCCTGTTCCGTGATTTTCTTTCCATTACCAAATTACCATTACCTTTCTACCTATTTGTCTCCATTTTGTTTTTGATATTTCTTAGCTAGAGATGAACTGGAAATGATCTGTAGATGATTAGATCTGGAGCAAGTCTGGAGTCTCAAGGTCTCAGGTTTGAACCCAAGCCAAGACAAGCCAAGTTTTTTAAGTTTGTGGCAACGCTGAACTCCAGTGGTTCTTTGTTTTTGTGATTGAATCTTAGTTAAGAGCCAAAGCCAGGACCAGGAAGTCTGGAGTCTAAGATTACACAGATATTTTAGTGATGGCCTATGTTTGAGATTCTCTAGTTCGTGCCGGCTCTCATTGCAGTGATTCCAGAGATGTTCTAGATCTTCCAAGGCTACTCCAGAGCACATCTGGAAACCACCTGTGCTGCCCATGACGCATATGATCTGTGATCGAGCTCCTCTAGTGCTGGATGTTACTTATGAGATTCTTTCAGATGTCGCCTGAGCGTTTGTGCTTCTGTAAAGTGCAAAATGTCCACAAATGGATTTTGGTGATCCACTTTTAAACCGGGGTATTTTGGGGATCTTCAGAAGAGTCCTACAGAGTCACGCTGACCTTATTCTGAGCTTTCTAAGACGTTCTGATACCACGAGGCTACAGATCCCCGAGGCTGTTTATTCTCTACTGATGTTTGTTTTGCAGAATCTCGACTGGCGACCTTCAGTATAACATCATTTCTCCATTCTTCTATTCGTCCGTCTGTTTTCGTTTCTCCAGCAGCTCTCCCAACCCTCCACTCTTCCCTTTCAATCATGCCATCCTAATCCAGCGATGACCTCAATCCTGTGATGTAATATGTCACATGATGCATAATGAAGTCGCCTAAGTGAAAAACACGCACTAATCCAGACGAGGCCATTTCTGCCAATCAGTTTGCCTTGTAGAGGTGTTGGCTGGATGGAGCGGTGGGGTAAAATATCAGCACACAAAACATGTTATTGGCTTTGAATGGAGATCTGGAAGTCCTGTTCTGTTGTTCCATTGCTAGTCTGACCTGGTGATGCACGTTCCGCCTCAACAATGGCACGGCAAGTTGAGTCACCAAGGGGAACGAATCAGCATCGTTACCGAGTCGTTATTTCATCTCCCGAGTGTCACAGTCCGTTTGAAAGGGCGCCAAAACTGACTGATACTTTACATTAGAATCATAATCAGTGAAGGAATCGGTTGGATATGACTGAGTTTCGCTCCTATTTAGCTCCACGGTTTGGCGTTTGGACCAGGGAATCATTCCCTCAAGATCCAAATTCGATTCGATGTCTCGTTTAGCAGCTCAGTATTTGAATCGCTGAGTCACTTTGTCGGGAGCATCATACTCTCTCACGTAGAGAGCCAGTGCTTGATTCCGTGAGTCATTTAGTTACGAGGCAGGTATTATAAAAGGGAGTCATTTGATTCATTCGGATTCTCTAATTGATTCAGTCAAAACAATTATTCATTCTTCTCTCCCTTAGTAGGTCAGCATTTAAATAACTGAATCGTTTGGTCGGCACCAAGCATCTTTAGATGAGTAGGTAAGGATATGAATCAGTGAATCATTTGGCCATGACTCATGCTTTACTCATTTCTCATTTAGTGAATCAGTGAATCATTTGATCAGTAACAGTCAGTTAGTAGGCTTGAAACTAGAGACTCTCCAGCACCAAGCAATAACATTTATGAGGGGACGTCCTCAAGAGCCTCAAGAGTCCCTGGCTGGTACCGTGGTGTGTGTGTGTGTGTGTGTGTGTGTGTGTGTGGGGCAGCATGACTGCCACGCTGCAGGTTGAGCTCGTGGCCGAACAAGGTTAATCCCTCTCTGCACTATGCTGTACTAATCACTGTGCCACACTAATCTACACACACACACACGCACAAACACACACACACACACAGAGTATGTATAACTACCTTTAAGTGGTCTTTTTCTTAAGGCTTGCATAATATTAGTAAAGATGAACAACGCTCTGCTTAACCCTAACATTAAAAGAAAACCAACTTTTGGGTTTCTTGCAAAAAACATTTGTTCAGGCAAATGACCCGCTTAATTGGATTTCCCGTGACCCCCGTTATTAAACATTTATATAAACTGTATAACTTATTAACAAATTTTATGTACAATCTGGAGAGCGCAGAGGCTCTGTTTGGCTCGATTTCTAATTATCTTCCAAGTGTCTGTTGTAAGATCTCTGATTAATTCAAATGTTAATTGTGAAACCTGCAAATAAACACACACACACACACACACACAGAGCAAGGTTTTAGCAACCTGTTTTACCCTTCAGCCCCTCCTGTAGACATCTGCCCTCTTCCTATCCACGCTCTCTCTCTCTCTCTCATTAATCTGAATTCTGTTGGTCAGCATTTTGCAAAAGCAGACAGACGGCTCATCGGTAATCCTTCTGCAACCACACACACACACACACACACACTCACCTTGTGTAAGGTAGACAAGGATCTGCATCTGCATACCCTCACGATTTACAGAAGTACACAACCTCACACTGTATGCACATTTATGATACATGCTGCTCACAAAAATCGCCATATCTCATCATTCATACAACCAATTTGATGATTCAGTTATTCGGCTGCCCCTTAACACCTCCTGCCAGATAAATGAAGCAATGGCATCAGTGAATTTCACTTACATTGGAAATACTTTCACTTGTTTGTACGTGGTTTATCTCCGTTACGTTTGTTTACTACGCTCATGAACACGTGCTAAACGCTCGCATGCCCACACCGCACCCTAGTGGTCATTACTGGTAAAGAGCACGCTCTAGCCAGCGCTGTATTTGTGTGAGACCTTTGTATGCGTGAAACAGTGCCGATTGGTGGACGAATCAAAAAACACACGCCAGTCCAAGAGTTCGTATGCTGTTTTATTTCAATGTTGCTCCGTATATCCAACAAAACACCCACCTAAACAGCGGTATCTACCTGAAGTGGAACTGTTTGAATAAATTTGGTCACTAAAACAATGGACACGTGTTTCCAGCAGAACATAATGAGCCGCTGTTAAACTTGGGTTGGAGAGACAGGCCTACTCCCGCTCCGCTATGGCCACTAGATGAGTCTCGATTTCGTCCTCCCTTAGAGTTCTGAGAGAGAGAAGGAGAAAAAACAAGATTTTTTTTAGATATTGATAAGCAAATATCTTGTTACCAGTTCTTATGAGGTCACAACGGCTGAGATATTTAGCACGTAAACATGCTTCTAAATATATAAAATACAAAACACTCACTTCTAATAGAGAGATAGAAAAGCTGTAGAGCATCATGCGAAAATGTGCAAACGTGAAAATCACTGCCTCAAGGCCTGAACGCCTCTGTTAACCCCTTCCATTTTCTCATCGGGCTCATTCTGCTATTCGTTTTGTATCTTCTTTGCATACGTTAGCTCGGTGACACGCCACACGATAAAAGCCATGGACCATACCTGAATTTTGGCTTGTCCTTGCTAACCACGCCCACTTCCAGCTCGCTGGACTTGAAGTCCATTGATAAGACGGATGAGAGGCAGGAGATCGCCAGCTAGTGAACAGGATTTGGGAACAGACCAGTTAAAGATGCTCGTCCCTGCCCTGTTTTAAAACTCATTTGATCATTTAAGTTTAATTATCATTTAATCCTGGAGAGTTAAACTGGGATTTATCTTATTTTTCTTATTTTACCTCCACTGTCCTGTCAAAGGTGAGCTCCGGTCTTTTTTTTATTTTCTTCTCCAGGTAGCTGTTAGCCTCCGTCTGCTTGACACCGACGGCGGTGGCGTGGAAGCCGCAGAAATACCCAGCCGGGTCGCACTTATACAGGACGGGACCGCGCTGAGGATCCACGGCTATCAACATCATAGCTGATAAGGAACACGTGAGGATTAAAAAAAAATGGGTCTTATATATACCCAATCTTTCAATCTTTCTAAAAAAATACAAAGCTAAGACTTCTTTTAGAGTACAGTCCTAAATATATTCGTATAGCCTTTGAATTAATATGATATAATTAAAATAAAGCATCCAAACTCCTTTGTGGCTACGGTAATGTCTGGTCGACATCCATTTCGGTCAGTGTCCTCTTACCCAGAACATAAAGCGGAGGTTAAACAGCACGTAGTTATCTTGTTCAGAAATGAGATAGAGCCTTACGGATCTATCGTGGTATCTTTTTAATGTTCTACAGAGCTAGTGGACTCACAGCAGCCCAGAGGTCTCATCTCAGCGTTCTGTGTGTAGATCTGAGAGATGTCAGCCATGCGTCGGCACAGCATGTCAGCTGTGATGTCGTAGCCGTTCTTGTACTTCCACTCGGCGGCTTCTACGCGGGCGCGGTGCACCTGAGAGCGGCCATCGGCTACACAGCACAACAGAAAGGACAGCAGTACGAGAGGATCAGAGAATTGCAAGAGAGGCCCAAACCTTCATGGTAAGAAAATGTCAAAAGGCTTTTCTTTTCCTTTAAATGAAAAGCAGCTGGAGACGAAATGCTGTTCATTGGTGGCCGAAGTCCAAAACCTACGTGTAGTGCGATCCATGCTTATGCGGACTTTCGCTGGGAGACAAGGGCAGACGGTGTTTCAGAAAAAAGGGCCCACGCGACCGTCTTCCATTGCTGAACCCGCCAGTTCTGACAGTCTGGGAGCACGGCTGAGCCTTGCTCTAACTTACCGCATATAAAGGGGCTGAGATCTTTACTCCTGAACAATTCTCAACACATCAACTACAAGAACCAACTGTTCACTTATGGAGTGATATATCCCTGAGCTTAACATGTGCTGCTGGAAACAGATAATTAACGTCATGTTTTGGCTCGTCAGCGTACGCGTGTGTGTATTAGCGCCTAAGATGAGATCCTTACCATAATGCCCAGTCATCACACAGCCGATGCGTGGTGTGAGGTGGAACATGTTTGTAACAGTAGAAGCATCCAGGAGCTTGTCCTGTAAGTGTGACGAGAAACACACACACACACACACACACACACAGATCGAATTACTTTGCCATTTCAGATTTCTCCTCACTCTAACTGGTCACCAATGGACGGTTTAACCGAATGCCACCAATTAAGCCATTAAACACTAAACCTAGCCCTTATCTGCTGAACCTGCTCTCATTCTGGTCTTCATCAAAACTCTGCACTCACTGAACAGCTTGTCTTCGTCATGGCATGAGGGTTTGCATCTCAGGGCCCTGCTCCTGTAACATGACCTCATCGTTATTGCTGTTAAAATAAGTGTCACAATCCCTGGACCTTCCACAAGATGCCACTTATACCAGAGTGGGTTCTCTACACATAAAGCTATCTAGAAATGAGAAACTGATGTTTGCTGATGCCGTTTATGCCTCATAAATTAGATATGAATTACAAACACAAAATGAGACCAACCGGAATCTTCTTCTGCGTGACCACGACGGCGCAGTCTATCCCTCTCACCCCTACAGAGGTCAAGCCGCTCTGCGTGATGGCCTTGAAAGCATACTCTTTAAAAAATCCAAAATAAAACAAGAGTTATTAAAGACGCTGTCTTAAATCTTGTCTAGGTTTTCGAACAGTCGGAATGTAAAGTTGGTTGCGCTCCATCGTCCACTGCACCCCTGAGAGCTTTAATTGAGAAGTAAAGCATTATGATCGGTTTAAGCTTTTACCAGGGTGGAACTGGAAATATCCAAACATCCATTAAACGTCTTAACCCTCTTCCACAGTTAAACTGCACAATAGGCGTATATGAACCATGTTAATACAAATTGTTCAAAAGTGTGCCACATGGAAAGGCTGCATAACTGGTCTAAATCTTTTTTTTTTAATCATGATGCATGTGAATGAGCGGGAGATGTGACGAAAAAGCTTCCAAAAAGCGCTAAACCCTGTACCCCTAGCAACAGAGAGTTCAATGGGTGGCCCAATTAGAGCACACAGGTAGATCAGATGACAATCTGACAACATTAGACTGCAGGGTTTTTTTTATTCATCTCATTTCTGGACACTTTCTAAGATCCTACGCATCCCCTAAACATATAGATAGACATGACCTGAGATATCCCCTAGCCTTGTGGATCTTACCGACTTGATAGAGGCGTCCGTCTGGCGAGAAGATGGTGATGTGTCGATCAAATCCGGCGTTTGAACCACGAGACATGTTCAAACAACCTGCCCAACTACAGATTATTTACACAGTTAGGAGTTAAACATGGATAAAGAACGGAGGAACCGGGACTCGCGGATAATGTCGGTTCAACCCTGATTTTTACTTTCACTTTCTTTCTTTTATGCTCTGCTCAGTGACGGGAGCTGTTTTTTTGCTCATACTTCTGTACTAGATAGTGCAATGCAGTTCGCATCTGCACTCCGTACACTCACATACTACACAGTATGGTAGGACGAAGGGCGGACGCTCACAACGAGGAAGTTATTATACGGAAGTCTGAATGATAAAGCAGAAATTAAACTAAAATATATTAAAAATATCCTACACAGAATGGGTTAAAGTGTATAGATGTAATATTTAAACCTGAAAAGGTTTCTATATACAGCACCCTTTACAATTAGACTCAAGCTTTCATTCTTCCACTTTAACATCTAAGCTGCAGGTCAGATCCCTTTCTGAGTCTTGGTGCTCCAAAGCGTTTAGGTTTTTTTTTCCCCTGCCAATGTCGTCCTAGGCTTGCTCAATTTTGGGATTGGCCCAAAAATAGGATTATAGGATGATCTAATGGTGTTAAGTTTCTTTGAGACAGTGCTCCATTATAAGAAGCGCAATGGAAATCAATCTGACTTGACTTTTAAAATGGTGCAGGGGTCAATTTTAAGAACTACAGGCCACGCCATGTAAAGTCACTAGAGAAACTACATTCCCATAATGCCCTAGAATCTGGGGTACAAATACATCTACAAATATTTAAGAGGCAGTCAGTCACAGTACAGACAACAGAATCGTAGCTTTGTAGCTATACGTTTTATTTATGCAATTAATAAAAATTCATATTCATTCTTCATTTCTCTTCCATGTCAGCACCCACTTTATCTATTTAGTGATGGACTGGTACAACTGTGCCCCTCTAAATTGTTCTAATTGAGTTTGTCCCATTTCATTTAAACCCCTAAACAAATCCTTGCCCAAACTGTGGGTGGATCTGGGGCGTGGTCTTATTACCTCAGAGCGTGTGGAGGCTCAGGCGCTGTTCTCATTGTCGTGCCGGGCGTCCCGGGGGACCGAGCCGGGCACATGGCTGAGCGGAGAGTGGTGGGATTCTGTCTAAGTGTGAAAAAGAGGAGGAGGATGAAGCTGAGCAAGTTCGCCATGCTGTGCACGTGAGACGCCAAACCCCTTTCATTTGTGATTATTTACAGAATGTAGTGCATTTACACAGGTGGTAGAGGGCTGTGTTCCAAATCAAGTCTTCATTACATAGTGCACTACATAGGAACTAGAAGTTAATATTTGACATTACTACCTAAGGGTACAATATGGCATTATGTAATTTGTTCATAAAATAAATATATTATAAATATTAATGGCTGTGTTACTAATGCAGGTACTTGGTCTCTTTAGGGAAAGGGGGATTGAAGTGGTTGAGGTGAGTCTGTTAACACACACACACACACACACACACACACACACACACACACACACACACACACACTGTCTGTTGCAGGTGACTTTACTTTACTCCCGTATTTAATGTCACAAACACCTGCACTCCAAAACACACCTCTTAAGTCCAGTCGCTACAAACCCATTCTAACACTCTTTGTCATTTACGGGATGTTAATGTCTAAAATTCCAATTACCCCCCTCAGATAGATCTGAGACGCCCAATGGAGTCTCAGGGACCGTTCCACATCATCGTACACAAACTGTCCGACGTGATGGTGGAAGCAGAACACAACAGCCAAGCACAGCAGCTTCTCGACAACTTCCAAGTAAGTAACGTAAAGTGAGTCACATCCTTCAAATATGCGACAGATATTTCGTGTTTCTAATGTCATCACCATCATATCACTGGTTAATAAACGTCCATTCCTGCATTTCAGGCCTGCACCACGTTCCAAAAAAAGTTGGGACGGGGGGGTAAAAAAAAAACCCAAAAAAAAACAAAATCTTTATTTAAAATAGAGGAACGGAATCTTTTAAACAGATTCTGAAGATCCTCTGATCATCTCTGCTTATCATGATGATAATCACCTGTTTTTTTTTTTTTAAAGTAACCTTATTACTAGCCCATCATTTTGTGTTGCATTGCATTGGTATGAGTGTGTGTCCTGTTGTCAGAGCGATAATAACGACTGTAGTTGTGCGTTTCTTTCAGACCTACATATCCACTCATCCTCAGGTCATCCTGCTGGACCCTCTGCCTGCCATGAGACAGTTACTGGACCGCTTCGCCTCGTACCGCATCATCAGCAAACTGCAGACCACACTGCAAGGTCCGACCGGTTCCTCACCGCAAACCACCTGTTTTCATGCGATTGTATAATAAACACACTTCGGGTCAGGGTTCCTGTCCTGCTTCCGGTTTTGGGTTAACGTTGATTTATGAAGACGTAAACTGACCAGCTATGTTATACGCTCTTCTTATCTGTAAATGAAAATGTTAAGATGCCAGAAAAATGTCTGCCGTCTGAGTGAATCCCGAATGGACCTGTTTTTGTGTGTCCATAAAGGAAAGAGCATCTGCTGCCCACCGTACCTGGAAATAAACACCAGCGACCTGACCTCCATGCAGGACGCAGTGGATAAGAAGCAGCTAACGTACCCTTTAAGTGAGTCCGGTGCCCATGTTCAAGCACGTCTTCTCTTTGCATTATGTGATTGCTGACTTGTCTCCTTGTGCTGTTTTGTAGTTTGTAAAACCAGAGTGGCGCACGGATCACGCTCGCACGAGGTACGCAACGTTCACTCACGTGAGCTGCGGCTAGATTGTATTGTCTTAGTGGCTGCTTCCATCCTACATTAAAAAAAAACCCATCTCCCAATTTTCCCGCAGATGTCCCTGATTTTCGGTCCTGCTGGCCTGAGGGACGTTCGCCCCCCCTGTGTCCTCCAGAGCTTCGTCAATCACGGTGCTGTCCTGCACAAGGTGTTTGTGGTGGGAGAGCGTCACTTCACCGTGGAGCGCCCGTCCCTCAGAAACTTCCCCACTGGACCGTACGGTGAGGAGCAACCCATCTCAGGATCGTCGGGGTGCCTTCTCTCTAACTTGACTGTGTTTGTGTCTTTGTTCGTAGACATGAAAACGATTTTCTTCAACAGCCACGAGGTGTCCAAACCCGAATCCTGCTCCGAACTCACAGCTGTAGGTCTCGTAAATCTACTTTAACCATCCTGTTCTGTTAATGCAGTGGGTCAGGGTTTGAATCGGTGAATCGTTTGATCGGGATTCAGGCTCGTTTCTTAATTATTCAGCAAGTCAGTGTTTGAATCAAGGAATCATCTACACATGACTCAGATTCACCCCTCGGTCATGGACCGATCCATCCCGAACGCCTCCGTCGCTTCTATTACTAAAGCGTGATTTTGTTGCAGCTGGACAACACGACGCCTCGAGTCCCCGCCCCCAGCGAGGATGTGATGGCCGCTATGGTAACCGAGCTGAGGGCGGAGCTTCAAATGGCTCTGTTCGGCGTGGACGTCATTACGAACATAGAGACCCACACGCTAACCGTCATTGACATCAACATCTTCCCAGGTGAGGAACGTTCGGGATTTCCATCTTTGCTCGCGCACCGGATGCGGTCACATGACCGCCTCGTATCTCCTGCAGGTTACGAAGGCGTTCCTCAGTTCTTCTCGTCTCTGCTCAGTCACATCGAGTCTCTCCTGGATGCCCCACACAGCCCTGACGCTCAGTCCGACCTCGGCAGCTCACAGGACTCGCCGCCTCTGACCTAACCCATGCCACTACCACTACTGACCTTATTCGGATTTTAGGTGTAGCTTTTACGCATTTTCTACGTATCTTCTCTAGGTGTCTCCAGCTTTATCACCTACGTATCGTTACCACAACGTCTACATATAAGTTATGTATTTTCTACCCCTGTTATACACATCTTCAGTGTTACTTGTGCGTCTCTTTGACACATTTTTTATTTTATACCTTTTTCTGCGAATATTTTACGTACATAGATAAAAACTGGAGAAATCTGGACTGGGAAGAGTGTAACGGTAACAAGCATACCCTGTTGTTTATTGGTTCTCAGTCAGAGCTTCAAAGTGCACCGGTACAGGGGTACAGAGGGGTTCGGATCACACTGCACGGATTTGAACAGTTGATTATTCACAGATTTCCGTTCCATTGCTTAAAGTACATTTAAAGTATATTTAAATTTCTAGTTCGAATATAAATTTTACATTCAGACGTGTGCAAATACAAGGTTACACTGTGACACCATTTACTGTACGGACAAGCAAAAGTATTGGCACCTCAGCGACATTCGATTTTGCTGATTTTCTAAACAAACGGAAGGTACCTCTGCAACCCAAACACGTCATGACGGGTAAAAAAAAAACACTAAAAAACAAGCAGAAACCTTTCCAGATGCACGGAACTCGTGGAATTAATAAAGACAGCATAATAAATGGACTAAAAAGCAAGACAAGGAACTGAATTGGCAAAGAGGAATGGCATAAATAAAGAGTGTAAAGATTTAAAACTAAGAGATAAAGACATGAAAGGGAGAACCAAGAATATGGGATAGAAGAAAACGACAACAGGGGGAAGCAGGAAAGAGAATAAAAATAAGAAAAATGACAAAGAAATGGCAGAAATAAAGAATAAAACGTGAACATGTTTACGAAATTACAAAGGGTGGAAAGAATGCCAGGCAAAGAAAAGAGCGATAAAGAAATGTAGGGAAAGAGCTGACACAGAGTACAACGAGGGGAAGATAAATACAGACATAATGAAAGAAGAAAAGAAAAAGAGCAAAAGGAGAGAGTGTGAAGAAAAGGAAAGGAGAGTTTAAAAAGACAGAAGACCAAAGCAAATCCCTAAAAATAGGGAAAGAGCAAAGAAAGAAAGGGCTGATGGAGAGAAAACAGACGAGACAGGACAAACAAAAAGTAGAAAGAAAGAAAAGTGAACTATTAAAAGGTTTAGTAAAGTAGAAAGCATGTTTAAGAGCAGAGCTTCTCTTTATTTTAGAAAAAAAAACTGCACACGGGTGCCAAAACTTTTTAGTTCAGAACTGTGTTTAAACAGAGCTCATTATTGTGGTTTATTATAATGTTTGTTTGCTTTCTCCAGTTATTGCAGACAAAATCTAAACTTACGGCGAAACACAGATAAAAGTAAGCATGGCTTCACAAGTCTCGACTTCCGTGGCTGGTCTGAGATCAGTGGTGCTTCCTCAGGGAACGTGAACCACAAACACACACACACACACACACACTCCCTGAGAAAGGCCTCCTGTTTAACAGTCTAGATGCTTCCTAACAGTGTAAAAGCCGGACACAACACACACACACACACACACACACACACACACACACACACACACACACACATCATCATCAACATGCAGAAACAAATATATATATATATATAAATCCAAATATAAGCTTATTATTATTATATTATTATATAAATAACCGACTCACATCACAGCGACACACCAACACCAATAAATCCAGATGAATAGAAAACGAGAACGGTTCATCAAATCACACACACACACACACACACACACACACACACACACACACACACACGTAAAACAGAAGCTGCACCTTTGCACTAAAGTGTTTTAAAAAAGAAAATATTTCATAATAATCTTTTAGAATCCCCATCACCTCTACTTACTCAAAAAATAATGGTAAATACACATTCAAAATGTGCGTCCCGTTATTTTACTTGTTATTTACTTGAAATGTATTACCAATTAAAATTGTATTATTGATGTAAATTGTATTATTTACTTAATTTTACTATTACTACAACTGAATTATTTCAGTAGACGTCTAGGCCACCCAACACCTAAACGAATCACTTAATTGAGTCGATTCAAATGACTCTTCTCGAATCACTCGGTGTGAGAGTGTGTGCGCGCGAGTGTGTAATTATCCTCTGTAACTGATCCTTTAATTAACAATTTGAGATTGAATCACAATGTGATTATTAGTGATAGTCATTAAAATACATTGATTGTGTGTGTGTGTGTGTGTGTGTGTGTGTGTGTGTGTGTGTGTGTGTGCGTTTAACCCTTGCGCAAATTCTTCAGCTCTGCTGCCACTTGCTTAAGTTCGGCTTCGATGTCAGCCAGCTCCTGCACACACACGCACACGCACACACGCGCACACACACACACACACACGCACACGCACACACGCGCACACACACACACACACACACACATTATTTAGTCTTATCATTAAGTCGTATTCTTTACTTTTGATCAGTATTTTTGATTCTATACTGGAGGAAGCACCATGTGGCATTTTTAGAGGAATACAGTACATGGGACAGTGGGAGAACATGTCACAATCGAGGATCTGTGGCACCGTGAAGTGTTTCATGGCCTGGATGTAGGATCTCACCTCTATCTCGTCCTCCTCTTCATCCTCCTCCTTGTCCTCCTCGTCGTGCCGCTGGTTCTCCTCAGCGTACCTCTCCCTCTCGAACTGGCGCGTGCTCTCGTCGCTCGCTTTCTCCATCTCTCTCTTCTTCTGGGGCTCCTTCACCTCTCCCGTTTCCTCCGCCGTCGGCTTCTCCTCTTCCTCTTTCTTCACTCTGTCCATCTTCTTCAGCAGCTCCTGCAGCTCCTCCTCCTTCTCTTGCCTCTCTCTGGTCTTGGTCTCGTCCTGCTTCAGCGCCTGCAGCTCGCGCTCCACCTTCTCCCTCTCCCCCGTCAGCTCCACCTCATTCTTCCTCCTCTCCTCCTCCTCCAGCTCCTGCTCCTGCTCGTGCTTCTTCAGCTTAAGCTCTCCACGTCTCCGGATCTCCTGAGCGAGAAGCTCCCCCAGCTCCTCGTCTTCTTCCTCCTGTTTCCTGTCCTGCGTTCTTCTCCCGGCCTTTCGGTCCCTCCGTGGTTCTTCCTCATCTGAGTCCGTACCGTATTCTCTCTCTGCTAAATGAACGCGCTCCATCACTTATATGTACAGTACAAATACAGCAGCCGAGTAGAGACAGCGCCACCTGTGCTCGCAGCAACACGGGCGTGTCTGTGTGAGGTCGCTGTGAGTCTTACTGACCACGTTCTGCTAGGTCCTGAAGCTCTCTCAGCAAAGCCTCATGCCTCTGTTCATCAGTCAGAACATCATCTGAAACACACACACACACACACACACAGATATAGCCTGTTCATATAGAATATAGCTAGAAAACACAATTTGTAAAAATTATTCGGAGGGTACAACTGAAAGGTCACCCGTCTCCAGTCCATCACAACCAGGCAGTGGCAGGTTTCTGTCCGTCCTCATACTGGCGTCCTCCAGACAGCTGCTTCTCTAGAAGCCATACACACATTCATTCATTCATGCAGCACTTATTGTGCGAGGTCATGTCTGATTGTGATAATTATAAAATAAATGTTATAAATACAGACATTAATCTGACCTTGACTTCTGCGAGATGCAAGCACCCAGCTGCAGCATAAGAGAAAACGAATTTAATTACAAGAACAATATTATATATATATATATAATAAAAGAAAAATAAGAAAATAATGTACAGTGATTCTTATCTTAGTATGTACATGTGGCATCGCCATTGGTGTAACAATAATAATAAACATGTATGGTCACTTATCGTTTAAACCCTGTGCACTAAAGTACACTGCGCACAAAAATGACTATTAAAACTTTTATTTCACTAATAAATACATTTTGTGAGCAGTGCGTGTTTAAATCCTGTTTAAAGATCACTTATAGTTAACTTTAGCGATAAGCAGTTGAACGCAGATTAGCATAGTGGGCCAATTACAAACGCTGTCTAATCTTTACCGAGTGCACTAGATAGGTTCAACAACTCCGAGGTTTCAATCCCTACGTAGGGAACGTGTATAGGGAGGAAGAACATATTCGGAGTTCGGCCTCAGGTTTAGGCAATCATCCAGGCCATATTAAATGTTTACTTCTGGTTTCTGTAACGGATAATAATAATTATAATAATAATAATAATAATAATAATAATAATAAACTGTAATGCAAAATGGTGACGTAAGGTAGTCATTCTGTCAACACAGAAATTCTCTCTAAAGTGGCCGAATGTCAAATTTCTTCACAGGAGCACTAAATGGGGCATAAAATAAATGTAATATCTGGAATTTAGCTCCACTGATACCGTTAGACGCCACCTAAAATGACAGTTTGTAACATTAAGGTTTACAGATGCGCCAAAGTTTCTTACTTAATCAGACGCAAACTGAGGTCCAATTCCAAACGGCTTGTGTTCTACACCGAGTGCCCTCGGTACGTTCTTAAATTCGGCCTCATCGAACCATAGGTAGTGCACCTGCGTAGGGAATATGGAGATATTCGGACTTCGGTATCGGCTTTAACCGTTAGACCTAAGCCTAAGCACGTTTTACCTAGCTAATGTTTGGTCTTGAAATGATATTAAAAGGTTCATTCTACGTTTCTAGGGCTTGTTAAAGGTTTCCACTAACAGTGATTGTAATGATTATGTAAGCTAGTAGTTCTGTCAGAACAGAACAGCCAAAAACGACCGAATATCATTGGTTCTCACTCGTCACCAATTTGGCATTCAGCTCCTATCGTTACGCTACCGTACAAGTGTCAGTGTCAAAAAGCGTTATTTATAAAACACAAATAACAAACCTAGATTATTCATACTATATTTGAGGCCAAACTAGACTGTGACTAAAAGGGTAGAAAGTTAATCTCAGGCTTACCTGCTGTTAATAAGTATAACACCGTGGTCAAACAGAGGACCATGATAGATAAATGGTCAGAGGCTGCAAAACACAGTTTAATTCTGATTTATTCTGGGTTCAGTCCTTACACCGGATGGACCGGAGGAATGTGAGCTGTAAAAACCGTACACCGTGTCTCTAGAGGATGAGCACCGGGTTGCCAGATTGAATCGACCTGATTTCAAATCCCACATCGCCTCACTTCCATCCCTGTTTACGTCCTACTTTAAGCGTCAGAACGAGTCAGTGAGGTAATGAATCGCTGGTGCTCACTGAATCGTTTGCTCATGATTCCTCTCACATCGAGTCATTTAAGGCGACCAAGATTTGTTGTTCAACTGTGTGGCTTTTTAAATGCATGATTTGATTATTTGACATATTTCACTAATTTCTATCGCATCCAGTCACTGGTCCTTTGAATATTTGTGTTAGTGTGTGTCTTGAATGTATAATTCATTGAACTGAAAGAGTCGTTTAAGAGTCAAGAAAGCAAAATTCCAACCTTCGCCCGCCACCCCCAACGCCACCACAACAAAAAAAAAAGAATATTCGTTACTTAGAATTACTTAAATACTTATTAAACTGCAACACGGATTTCCCAAACCAATCTGGCAACCCTGTTCAGTGTAGCTGTTCACTGAGCTCTGGTGCTGAAACAGCTCATACTGAACAATGAAGTATTCTCCCACCAAAACAGAATTGTTGGCTTTCTGTTTCCCCTTGACGTTTTCTGGACGCTATGAAGTGAGGCATAAACTATAAAGATACCAAAACAACTACCTCAATGGGGGTGCTTATGTCTTGGTGTATAACCCTAATGCACATATTAGTTTGATGTTTTGAGCCCTGCAGCTCCAGCCAGTAACCGTAGGGTCTTGCTTTGCAGACCTGGCCAGCCTATGCACTTGTATCTTGTTTTTTTATTTTTATTTCAGCTTATCCTGGTTACGGTGGCTGAGCAGGTGGGGGCCGGACAGTCATGAGCCCATCCTAGGAATCAAAAGGCACAAGTAAGGACAACCCCGGGGATGAGGTGCTGGCCCACACCAGCCTAGAATTAGTTCTTGATTCTGTACTGCAATAGAAGCATTAGGAACCACAGGGGGCAGGACCTGGATGTGACACCTGTACATCTGGACATGTGGGCCGTTTTGAGAACCAACTACTTATACATTTAAAGCCACATTTCTTATGGCATGAAAACAAACAGGAGAGACACAAAGCAAGCCGATCTGATGAAGTAAGGTTTTACTAGAGGAACCGGTCAGGCTCTGAAGGAACTGAAGAAGGGAAAGGAGAACTCGGCCTCCTCGTATCCTCGTTCTGCTCCTTCCTGCCGCCATTAAGACTTCGAGTTCATCTGCACACGAGCGGGCCGTACCATTCGAGCAATACACAAGACCCAGAACTAAACAAAATACAAATGAATCATCTGAGATATTTTTTATAGAAGCACCTTTCATTTGTGATTCATTAAATCTCTGGCACGGCAGGGAGGGAGGGAGGGAGGGAGGCGGGGTCCCACGGGGCGCAAGGCGGGTCGTACGATCGGAACGGATGAGTCCAGCTCTACCTTTTCGACAAAAACGACAACCCCCCCACGCTAGCCCTTTTGTTTTGCGATGCGGTCAGTTAACGTTTAGCGTCCCGTTTCACTCTGTAACGAGCCACGTTCTTCTTTTTACGCAAGTGCTAAGGTACAAACGCTGACTCGGATAAGAGAGGGCGGCATTATCGACGCTTCATGTTTTAGGACTGCCTCCGTCGTCCCAAAGATCACTACGTAGCGATTCTCGTTTTGAATCCCGGCGGCGGAGTTTAAGTTCAGCCAAATCACTGCACGCTTCCTGTGAGTCAGTTCAGTTATATGAATCGCTCAGATCTGTTCACCCGTGAAGATTCGTTTTCAAACCACAAAATCTGCGTCTGATTCAGTGATTCATCACATAACAGCATCTCAAGCAAACGATTCACTGATTCGACTGATCTCCCAAAAAAAAAAAAAAAAGGCGCGAACGTGAGTTACAACCGAACGATTCGCCGATTTAAACGCAGGCTCACTCAACGAGAGGTGTGAATAATATCCGGTTTGACTGACTCAACGATGCAAAAGCAAATGTGCTGGAAACGAAGTACAACCGTGTCATAACTGAACCACTGCATTAGTGAAGCGTGAACTGAAACCGTGTCCAAACGATTCACTGAATCAAATGCTGACTCAAACCAAAAATCAGGGTCAATCAAGTCGAAATGATTCATCGATTCGATCTCTGACAACACAAAGGACACAGGAACCTTACTTTCGTGCCAATGATGCAGTAATTGCCGAGTCAGCCATTCCATAAATAACCATAAAGAATGAATCGTTTATGAATGAATCATTTCTGGTTTGTCATCGAACCTTAGCCGCCGGAACACGGTGCACTACGGAGGAAATATTTCGCAAGTTACAGAACGGAACGAAGATAAAAGATGATAACGCTTAGCTTAAGCTCCGCCCTCGACCATGTCCCAAGGCGAGAATCATTCCCTATTCCAGCGGGCTGGTTTACTTCAGAGACCCACCGCCGGTGACGTAACATGAGATGGTTAACGCCGCTGGGCTGGGCGAGGACACCACGCGAAATCTGCACCGAAGCTCCGCCCATTAACGTTCTACCATCAAGCGTGTCGACGTACCATCTGAGCGTGTCTATAACTGAGCCCATGAAGCCCTCTGGGGCAGTAGCTCTCTGACTTGAGCGCATTTCAGCGCGTAATTCGAGCGAGGCTGCGACCCCGCTATTCAAGTCGACACGCTGGTTTTCTGGAACGTTCTGAAGTCCAGGACTGGAATGTCGGAATGGAACTACTCCCTCCCTGGAGATTCATCGTCACAGAACATATAAGCGATACTCAATAATCAACATTGGTACAAAAAAAAACAAAAAAAAACAAACAAACCAACCAACCATGGACAATACAAAGTGTTTGTGTCGTTTAAAAAAAACAAAACAAACAAAAACAGAATTCACAAAGTGCCCAGAAGCTTGTCATGCAGCGAGTACGGAGAGCGTGAGTGTTTTTCTGCCAGAGTCCTGACTAAAGGACAGCACAGGCTAAACGGGAGCCCTTAGAAACAGCACCAATCTTCCCTCAATCCCACAGAACCTGGCTCGCTTCCTCCCCACACAGGGGGCTCCTAAACAAACTCTGCACTGCATGCACCTATCCCGGATAGGACAAGGGAGGAGGGAGCAGGAGGGCGGAGCCGATCCGAAACACGCGAGCGCTCATCCTTAATATAATAATCATCTGTATTCCATTTATAATAAACTCAGCGTAATAAAGTAGAAAAATATCAAGAGAGCGTGTGCAGGTCCTTCCTCTTATATCTCTGTAGTGACTCGTTCTGCCTAGTTTGTGTAGTCTGTTTAGCGTACGGTAAATTCGCACGCTCAAGGTCCCGTCGGCTGCTCCGTCTTCATATCGTTGACGTTCGGTCCATCCCATCTGTATACACATAGACACACACACACACACACACACACACACACACACACACACACACACACACACACACACACACACACACA